>OOFJ01107227.1:0-10896 GCA_900323375.1 Benthosema glaciale
CTGCCGCCAACATCTCCCGCATGGGAGGCGTGCCCATCATGGTGCCCGCGCAGAACCAGGCTGGATCTCTAGTCTAATGACGCCAACCAGCTGGCGAAAATGACCGTGTATCTTTAACACTACTGGAAAGGGAATGCTTCACCTGCTCTTTTGCTAGAGATTAGATCAAAAAATGGAATGGAATTTATTGACACTTGCTCTGGCCGCCATGAAGCTTGATACAGTCAAACGTGCAGGTAAGACCTCCAAACACAGCCTGGGTTTGACCTGCTGAAGCCAAGTCTTTTAAGTTTAATTATTCAACTCTTTTATATTCAACATGCACTGTACACAAAGTATGTATAGACACTTTCACTTTCATACATTTGTGTTGTATCTTAATTTTCTATTATACCAATGTATTTTTATTGTTGTTGTTTTTTCTAGCTTCTTTGTTTTGTTTGTTTTCAGTTCAGATATTTCGATACAGTTTCACTCCCTTGTCAACATTATTTTAGGAAATGAACATGGTAGAAAATGTCATTTTGCACACCTGCTTTCAGCCGACAGATGCATAGGAGAGGACCATGACATAGAAAAAGATGTACAAGCACATTTATTAAGGCATAGTTTCAATCCAATGATTCATATTCATAAGGAATCCTGTTTAATGTAATTTGACTGAAATGTTGCCATAACCACTTTCATCTATTTTGGACATATACATATGGGTTTAAGTGGTTATTAAATGTGTTTTGTAAGTGAAGACTGCTTGGGACTACTCTCTAGGAAACGGAGACAAACTTGTCATTGGCTCTACCACCATCTAAAGGACACAGTATGCCTCCTATCCTGAACTATGCTTCATAGTTCATTTCTCTGAATTATGTCTAATGATGACCAAATGGAGAAGACCAAATTAGTGATAAGCACATACAGTATGTGAGTTCTGATTCTCTATCAGAACGTTTTATATTCATGCTACTGTATGATAGAACAGACTTTTAAATGATACATTCGGGTAAATATGTATTCATACTATATATGCTCACAGCTATAGCCTTTATTAAAAGTAAGATGTCATACTTTTTCATTATATATAGATGCAAAGAATATTGTAATCCAGGTTTATCCATGTTCCTCTAGTTGTCAGTTCATAAGATACTTTTTGATTTGATGCTAAAGTCATAAATATGTGGTAATAGAGCACCTGCAGTATCCATCCCTCAGTCGTAAAGATTGAAGGTTACTGACTGCTTTAATGTAAATAAGATATTTATTGCCTGAACACAAAACCGCTTATTGTATAATATAATAAGCATACAATTGTGCTTATTTGACATTTTTAGCCTATAATAACCTATTTTTAGCCTATTATGATCAGGCCCAATGTGTCTTAAGATACATTGCCATACAAATAATTGTGTTTGCCTGCTATATACACTGGATACCCCACCAAATAAATATTCACTATTCGAGTGGATGTCATGAGGAGTACAACCTTTAATTCATTATTGCAGGCGAAACAGTCTGACATTCCATTTACCTGTAGTAATATGGACTAGGGCTGTTTTAAAAATCTATTCCATTTACCTGTAGTAATATGGACTAGGGCTGTTTTAAAAATCTTGCAACTTTGGAGTAGTACTACAGGAGTTTTGAATGTGTGCTTGACTGGTAAATCAAATGTACAGGTGACTAGAGCTTAATTTATTCTCTGTCGCAAGACCGTGTTGCTTGCCAAAACAGAGTTTACATTAGGATGAAGAATTCGGAACCTGTCCTTTAACCCCTTCTGGGACACTGTACAAATGCTCCATTAGGAATTTATCATTCCAACAGGGGCCAGATGAAAGAGCTTGAGATTGGGACTATATTACACTATAATATAACTTTTATTCTACATTAAGGCGGATTCTGACAATTTTTTTTGCCGAGTTGTTTTCCGCCATTTGTGGATTTAAAAAAAAATAAAATAAAGAAAAATAAATCCATTCCCATTGAAATGCAATGACAGAATCCACCCTCATAGGTAGAATAAAAGTGCGTTGTGACCGTGCCCTAATGAACAAATACACATGTGGAGTCTTTAGATGATAAGTGTCTAAAAATGGAACAGGAAGTAAAACTCATTTATAAGGAAAGTCCTCCATACAACAGACGGACATCAATCTAAAAGTTACTTAGTAAAGTAACATAAGCCTCTTCCATGTGAACTCTGGACATACTTACATACATGTCAGCTACATGCAAATCTTCTGCTGTGTTGTCGTAACACTGGAACATTTATATTTCTTGTTGTTGTTGTTGTTGTTTTGTGTTTAGGTTTTACACGCACATCTGTAACCTTCCAGAGGATGTCATAGATTTTCAACTCTGTATGTGGTTATAATCACTGTTATATGGCCCAGTCTGGAATTGGTATATTGAGTGACCGAGTGAAATGTTCGTTTAACTCTGGGAGTTACGGGTCCATTCGGTTACATTTCTACACTCTCAGAACTACAAATAGATAAATAGTTTCTCCTAGAATTACAAATGGATGTAATAAACAAAGGATTCTGGTGTGTACTGTAGTTTGTTATATGAGCAGAGTGATGGAGTATTAAATGAAATTCGAAGCTGTGATGTATTTCATCCAGTGTTGTGCAAAAATGGACACAGCTCTTCAAAACAAGTAAGATCTGTTCAGCAGTTAAGCTATTAGCTTAAAGTCTAACCTATCGTAATGACCAATGTCTGTCATATTCTCATTGCTGTATCACCCAGTCAGGTCCTTTTAACAGTGTAAATTATGAAAAGTAAAATGCATTTAAGACAAGTCTTTATTTTTTTAACCAATGTGTGGAGAAATGACTACATGAGCACATTTTATATACCATGTAAGTTAAGATATTGAGAGTTGATATTCTGTTGCTAAACTTGGATTGTGTTAATACACAAAATGATGGCCAAATGTATGCTTATTTATGTGAGCCTAAACCTTAGGAAATAATGTGCAGTGTTCACTCGTACAGTATCTTGCATATTAAGTTATGTTAATAGAAAAGGCTTTGTATCAATATTTTCAAATAAAAGACTAATAGTTATTTGTGTTTTTTTTTTCTCCCAACCACTATTATAGACATGTCTCTGCATTGTATTGATAGATGCTTAATAATGTGTGATTAACTGTATTGATAGGAAACACATATTACTGAGGCAAAAGTAAACAAATCAATACTTTTACAACCACCCTGTTGCTCCATTAATCCATTATCTCTCATCCTGAATTGACCAGATGTTAACCAGATGTTAATTGTAGGTCAAGCTTGTGTAGAATGCAATTTGTGTTTGGTAGATTATTTCCCTTTTTGGGCCAGCGCCCCGCCCATAGCCCCGCCCTATCCAATGTCCAGTTCTGTTACTGATCACACAAAGACTGCAGTCGACCAAAGTGCTGCACAGGGCAAAAATGGTCAGTGTCATGTCCGTATCATGGTCAGTTAGTATCATGTCAGTATAATGTCAGTATCATGTCAGTAGCATGTCAGTATCATGTCATGGTCAGTATCATGTCCGTATGATGTCAGTATCAGGCGTATGCATAAGCTCTACTTATGTAACTTAAGTAGCAGTTTATGTAGACATAACACTATAGTGTATACACTTACAGTTTCATTAGATAGATATTCCATTGTTGGTGTATGGTGGTTAAGGGGAGTTATGAATAAGACTAGGTTTAGGCATAATTTTACTGAGGTTACGTTTAGGAATAAGGTTAGTTTTAGGCATACTTGAGGTTACGTTCATCTGAGGTTGCGGGACTTGACCCAGGGCGAGTGTGGTTTGCGGCGAGCATTCTTGTATTCATGCATAACTGTCATCTTCGGTGTCATCCATATGTTCCCTATATGGTTCTATGGTGCTTCCCTGTCTTCTATGGTGCTTCCTATGTTGCTTCTGTGTCTTTTATGCGTCATATTATCCATCATCAATAAGACAAAAAAAAAAGATCCCATATACACTGGTTTGGGTAGGATGTTTATTAGAATTCATAATTGGCAATGTAACATTCACCTACGTGGCTCAAAGGAAGTCATAAATATGTTAAATATGTAAGCCTGTTTTTTTGTATTTTATTTTTTTATAAATGAGCTCATGTCACCAGGGTACAACATTCAAGGAAAATTCAGTGACTTAACTCCACGTGGTCATCTGGGGTGGAATGCAAGGTATTCTGACACTACAGTAAATAAAAGTATAAAATTAGCAACAGAGTGCATATCAAATATTAGATACAAATCAAAATAAGTTACAAAAAAGTCTGAAGAGCACTCACTGGATATTCAGATTCAGAACAGAACAAAAGACTTGTTGAAACACGCTGCACCCGTATAGTTGTTCTTTCTTTCCACATGGAGCTACAGTACTAAATTGGCAGAGAAAGGTGCATGGCTTTTGTATTCAAATGAAAATGGTTTGCATGTGTTTTGCTTCCTTCTTGAACAATGCAGAGAGATGACTAATGTGAATGCAACGTTCATGTATCTGTACATTGATGTCCTTGTGGATCAGAGGACAGGATGGTAAACAAAACCCATTGCGCCAAAAGGGCAGTTTACAACAACTGTCAAAAAAGATTTAAAACCTCAAATCAAAGAAAAATGTGAGAACAAAAAAACTCATCCCTGTATTGATGTGGTCATCAATCATTAACCACTTGAACCCCTGCATCCCTATTCTGGTGGGAATATTAGGCAAAAATAGCTGAACTACAAGTTGTGAGCTTGAAGATGAGCTACTTTTGCAGAAGAGATTTGGTGTGGACAGAAAAAAGCGGTCCATGTACAGTTGTATAACTCAGTTTGACTAAGAATAGAGGGTTTAAGTGGTTAATAGCGCCTCGTGCTCCGGAGAGAGAGAGCTGTTAGTCAAAGTCCTTAAAACGTGGGACAAGTCTCCCCACTAAATATAGCATTCAGATAGCGGCCATTGGATGTGGCCTGAGCTTTTAGTGTGCAGGAAGGACGAGGTGAGCTCAGCAAAAAGGCAGTCGTTGTAGTCGGGTGAGATGGGTACAATAATAATGTCGATGGTGAGGAATCCATGGCTTATAATGGCAAAGAGGGGAGCTCATGCAGCTAAGACCGGAGGAGGTGGTGTGGAGGGTTGGAATCCTCCGTCACACACAGTGCCTTGTGTGGCCTGTCGCCCGTCACTTTAGGTGGGACATAACACTGGACAACACAAAAAAAGCACCAGAAGGACAGTTACATTTGGAAGAAAAAAAGGAGCTAAACTAAACTCAACTGTCCACACTGTCAGGACAGAGCAGTGGAAACACAGTAAAGCCACTGTTATACATAGTTGTGTGCCGGTGTCACACGCAGAAGATCTAAGGTACAGAATGTCATTAGATTTATATAAATTACAAACATTAAGCATAATAGAAACATCAATATCTCATGGTCATGGATCTCACCTTTTAATATGTAGTCAGTTAGCAGTGTAGGCACCTTGTCGCTGTCCTCCTTGATGGCATAAAGAACTACAGAATAAAAAGGAAGAAGATAGTTCTTGAAATGGGCATGCAGGGCTTGCAATGGGCATGCAGGGATTCTGCCATGCCTAATAATGTCTAGCTATTAGGGCTGCCAGGGGAATAGAAGGTCCCAGCTAGGTTAGAGCTTCAGCAATGTGTTGTGGTTAGTGTTGATTTTGACAGCAAATCTTTTATTTAGCTTTAGTCATAGTCTTTTGAGTAAAATTGTATTTCGTTTTAGTCATATTTAGTAATCTGCCATGTTTAGTGTAGACTAGATATTTCTCTCAGTGGTCTACTTACTATTTGTGATCATCTGCAGGTCATCCACAGAGGGAGGGCATGCTTTCTTCTCATATGGAATCACTGTGTTCAGATACTGAAACGAACACATTCACACAACAGTTGGACCAAACTTCAGCAACATTGTGCTGATGTTGGACAGAAATCTTGTATCTCCATAGTTCTTGTGTCGTCTCATGTTGTTGTTTTTTCATTAATGAATGGCCTACTTCATCATACTATCCCATACAAATACAAGCCCTTAACACCACCACATTTACAGATGATACACAACCAACAGACAACTCATTCTGGCCCACCAGAAGGATCGGCCCACCGGGCCTGGAAGGTTGCCAACCCTGTGTGATCTTGTTCCGCCTCACCTGTTTGTCATTCCCTGTGCTTCCAAAGGTCTGCCTGATGCCTGTCTGCAGGATGTTGGACAGTCCCTCCATGCTGAAACGCTGCATGGAACACAACCAGGAAGAAACACAAACATTCCATTAAAAAAAGAAGTGACCATGTGTTTAGTTACCATTTCCATTTAAGCCGTATTTTATACTTTGGCTATTCCAAAATAGCTTTAATAACAAGATTATTACAGTAGTATGTAGTATGGTCAAAGGTTATTCTAAAAAAGCTACCACAAAAAGCCCCAAGCTTGTCTCTCTGAGTCAGCCCACATTAACACAATTCGGCAACATCAATGTACAAGTGGTGCATTCTTCTCACTGCTTTAGCAATGCATTCTCACAGGTAGCCAGCAGTAGGTACTGTAAACACAAATGTCTTGTCATTGTACTGAGTGAAGGGCAGTTGTTAAGTTATTCATCTGTTTACTGGACTGAGCTGTTACTGTATGTGGAGGACAGAGTATACAGTACATCCACTTAAGAATAATTCCTGGAAGAGTGGTTGGAGGCTAATAGTCTCCAGATCCATTATGATAGCAGTCGATGGAAGGGGAGAGAGAGGGAGAGAGAGTGCTGTCCGGCTATGTAATTTACCTTCCTGTAATTTACAATGGAGCAAAACACAACTGCAGTAGCCAACACTTTCAAGCTCACAGACATCACAGCAACGGTCAACCATGTCTATTTCTCTCTGCAGTAATTTGATGACAAGAGAATGCATGCATATGTGGTAAAATCACAGTTGAGATTACATATGAACACTTGCATGCACGCACAGATGTACGTACGCACACATACCATACGCGTGTGAGTTTTACTTGAGATTTCATATTAAATATGTTATTGTTGTGTTTTTGTTTTGTGTGGCCAGGGTCTCCATCTCAGAGAGACTCACCAAACACTATAAAATAATTGATACTTCATCAGACAAAGGTGAGAAGAAGACAAAAAGCAAATTACCAATTGGGACAAAACTATTTCCGGGTTAAGCTGGAGTACCGAGTGCAAGTGAGCGATTGAGCAGACATTGAGTCATAGACATTGGTTTGGGAGGGGTATTGTAATTTGTCTGTTCCCTCTCCCCAGTCCCCTGTTACCTTGACAGGCATGCTCCCCCCTGTCTTCTCCTGTGTGCCTGTGTTTCCTGCGGTGGTGGCGGAGCCCTGCAGGCTCAGGGTCTTGTCCCGGCGCCGGCGCTTGCTGCTGTCGCGCTGCTCCTTCTGCCGGTTCTGCACCTCCATCAGGGCTGTGATGAACGTGTTCTTCACCTCCTTCTCAAACTCCAGTTCGTCACGCCGAGCCAGCTGGCTCACCAGCTCCTCGGAGTACTCGCGGATGGCCGCCTCGACCCGCTCGAGCAGTGTGACCAGGGCTGAACTGGACATCAGGCTCAGGCCTGGAGTGGAGTGGAGGATGGATGACAGATCGTCAGCCATGTGTCCATGCAACAGATAGACGTCTGAGCACATGTGACTCAGTGCAGTAGGGCCTGTAGCCTAGTGGGTATATAGAGATACCTTCTGGTAATCAGCAGGTCACCGGTTCACCTCCCAGATTGCCCAGGATTGCGTGTCAAAGTGTCTCTGAGCAAGACACTTAATTAAGCCCTAAATGCCCCCAACGCCAAGCCATCAGCTGGAAGAAACTAAAGCTGAATTACCCTTGCAGGATTCTAGGATCTACAAAAATAGCGATTACTTTTTTGATTAATCGAGAAGCATGTTTTTTTTGGATGTAACATTTATTTTAAATCTTTGTTTTTGGCTTTTTGGCTTTATTGATATTTACAGGTGAAGATAGACAGAAAAGAAGGATAGATAGAATGGGGAGAGGCATGCAGCAAAGGTTGCCATGAGCGGGACTCCAACACGCGACACACTGTCAGGCCAGAGACTATGTGGCATGCGCCTGGACCACTATAACCAGCGGGCGCCCCAAATCAACACATTATTTATTTAATTTGTATTATCTACTAAATGGATTACCAGTAGCCTTCTCTGATGTTGTGCTACATCATGAACCATCCAGACCTGTCTCAGGTCATCTGGGACAGGTCTGCTTTCTGTCCCCAGATTCAGACCTGAACATAAAGAAGCTTTGTTCCATTTTTATGCACCAGGTATCTGGAACCCAAAAGTCCCCAAAATCTACTGCGTAGCTGCCGCAGCCTTTTACTGAGGTTTATTTTATCATTTAGTATTCACTGTAAATCTGATCTTGAATTTTTATTTTCTTTTTTTTTTTTACTAAAATGTCCTTTTATGGTGTGTTTTGTTTCTTCACTTTGTGTAAAGCCTTTTGCATTTTTTGCCAATGATGTCAAATTAAAGGTGTTAAAAAAAGAGTTGAATAGAAATAGGACTAGAAATCAAAACTGTCAAATGTCCATAAACAATATCCCTTATATTAGATCTGCTACCGATTATACCTTCATGTTCACAACATACTGTAAGAAGGTCTGCTGTGCTGCAACATATTGAATCTTTATAGGTAATTATGTTAGGAACATGCTTCAAAGAGCGCCATTCATTCTACCCTAAAGAGGACTGTGTCCTTGGCGTTATAAAGACGGATGGTGCTCTGTGTACAGTTGCCCTTTGAATTCTTGTAATAAAGCAGCTTCCCCCTGTGCCTCAGAATTAATAGAATATCTATGTTGACCGTGCAGGGACAAATCCCATCTGGACGAGCTGCACTGCATGTTTTGTTACACTGCAATGTTAAGATTTCTCTCATGAAAGTTCTGAGCTCCAGATCAGTCTGCTACACTAGTGCCTTGCCCTTAATGTCACACTGAACAAATTTACAAAAATTGTTAAAATAGTTCTTTAAAAGGTTTTTCGGCTCCTGCCTCCTGCTACAAATGTGTAGAAGTATGTGGAATGGTGAACTTTTGCACCAACTGCACATTTTTATGTTTTTAGGCAAACATGTATGTGGCTGTGCTGTGTACTACCTTCATAAGAGCAGTTGTTGTTTGAGGCGTGCGACAGCTGCCTGATCTCCTCCAGGAGGGAAGGATCCGGCCTGGATGGACTATCGCTGCTCTCCTCCTCGTCCTCTTCCTCTGTCTCTCCGGGATCTGGGGAGTTCTCCATCATCTCCACAATCTCCTCAATGACCTATAGGGTTGAGAGCGGTTGAGAGGCATGGATGCAGCGAGGCATGCATAGAATAGAAAGGACTGGAGCGTATGGTAAGTGGCAGTGCATGCTGTAAAGGAGGATGCTATACGCACACCAGTCTTAGCAGTGGTGCCGGTCCACGGTAGAACTGTATTGAAAAGACAAAAGAGGCCGCACACACTCGTAGCCAAAGTGCAGATACTTTTTTCGAATAGGACAGTTGGTAAAAACCAACGTTACGGCAGATGCAACTGCCATCTTCAGGGTATGTGGAGAAAACAAAAGTGGCTGTGCATGTCCATAACTATCCAACTATCCACCTGTTTCGGCGGGAATGTACTGTCAAGCCCCTCCTTGTCAAGCCCCCGGAAGGGCTGGCCAATGTTGAAGCGCTCAGACGGGCCCGTTTAGCATGAGGAAACCCTGTGCAGCTGGGGTTTAACATTGAGAGCACTCCCGCATTTTGGGCACCAAATTTTGGTGGCCGAAACTGTGTTCTTCCGGGTGCTTCAAAACGCAACTGAGCTGCTATTCATTTCAATGGAAGTTGCTCAGTGGCGCAGCCAGAAGAGCGCTCTACTTCCCCATTTGACCACCAACAGTTGGTGGTCAAATCTAGAATGATTATTGTTCCTAGGGTCAAATGCGGAAGTGCAAACGAGTGCTTAATGTTAAACCCCAGCTGCACGGCGTTTCCTTGTGCTAAAAGCAGGGGCCTGCAGTTCCAGCTCTGACCACTACGTCTCGCGGCTTCAACGTTGGCCAGCCTTTCTGGGGGCAGGCCCAATCCCAAATGCCTCCCTCAAGCCCTGAGCCCTGAAGCCTCGTTGACTTTAGTGACATAAGTGCTTGAGGGCGAGAGGCTGCAATGGCTCCAAATTGTTGTGAAAGGAATGGGACGCGCCCGGGTAATTACCAATCATCTTTAGTCAGGAGGCGACGCCCCTCCGCTGCTCGCCGCGCCTGATTGGTCGGTGTAAAACTATCATGGCGGCTAGCCGCCCGCGGACAAACCCTAAGCCAAAGCCCAAAACCTAACCCTAAGCGAAAGCATGTCAAACGTCGCTCCGCGACGTTTGACATGCTTTCGCTTTTAGGGTTAGTTTTGGGCGTTGGCTTAGGGTTTGTCTATTACTATCGCTACCCCAAACTCCTAACCTGACCTTAACCGCAAGCAGGTTGCAACGCTGTTGTTGTTGTGGCGCCGCCATGACAGCTTGACCAGTTTTACACCGACCAATCAGGCACGGGGGCGTGGCTTCATGTCAGGAAAGGTAGTTGGTAAATATCTTTTCGCGAATGGGACAACACTTTGAAGATGAGTCCACCATGACACTTTGCATCATGAAAAAAAAAAAAAAAAAAAAAAAAATTCACAGCCAGTGCTTAAGCCTATGCAACACCAAAAAGGTGTAGGCTGAAGCCGTGGCTTTATTATGCCTACCCTATTTGAAGAGTAACTTTCTTAGTTATAAAACAAATAACTACATAGAGCTTAGTTTAACAAAAATAAAATCAATATACCGGTAGGCATCAGAAGATTTAGCATGAGATAACCAAGAATACAAAAATA
>OOFJ01107228.1:0-10099 GCA_900323375.1 Benthosema glaciale
GGGATAAAGTGTATGACAGACATTAGGAAAGCTGAGAGAGAGAGAGAGAGAGAGAGAGAGAGAGAGAGAGAGAGAGAGACCGGCACTGGCTTGCACTCAGAAGCTGTCAATTTTTTTTCTGTCAGGTGGGGCTGGGGGTTGCTTGCTAGAAATGTTCTCACAAATCAGTACGAGCAAAAAAGAATGTGCCAGCATCGTGCACAAAAGTGCCAATGAATCTACAGTACAGTACAAGGTCAAACGGGTCTGTAGATCGGCTATTTTCGGTGGGGGACACCGGGGCGCAACTAAGTACAAATCACGCTGAAAAGGCCCCACAAAGTGTAGCCTTGCGGATGTCTCCTTTTCAGTTGCGACCGAAATCGTCCCGAGAGATAATCTTATCTTGCTCTCCTTTCATTTTCCCCTCTGACTTTTCCCTTCCCTTTCGTCATGTCGCCTTATCCATTCATCTGCCCCCGCCCAGTCCATCTATCTGTCAGCCTGTCCATTTATCCATCGGTGCCTGTCGCTTCTCCTGCCATTTAAACTATCCATCTGTCCATTATAAGGCCGTTCGTCTGTCAAGCCACGCACATGTGTGTCCTTCTATCAATCCCTCATTCATTTGTCTGCCTGTCCTCGTCCTTTGTGCTGCGGTGGTGCAGACACGTCTGTTGTGTTTTCTATTAATGATGACAGATTTGTAACATAAAGAGCCGTATAGTATGGTACAAGCCTATGCTCTCGTCTCGTGTGCATTTTGCAAAGTTGAACACAAACACACCTGGGCGCGCGTAAAACACAACGCATGCTTGTACACACATGCACGCGCACACGCACACACAGTTCCCATGACCTTAAATACCTGTTGCTCTCACCTTCGGTGCCAGGTGAGCCGCAGTCCATAATGCCCAGCCGAGACTTGTTGCACGCAGTCACAAGTTCAATCGCGCGGCTCGTAAACAAGTTGCGCAACGTCGTATACCCCCTGGAGAATGACAGCAGTTTATTGCATGCTGGTTGGGAAACGCAAATGAATAACAAGACATGAATTTAGTGTGTGTGTGTGTGTGTGTGTGCGTGTGTGTGTGTGCGTATTTGTGTTTCTTTGAGGTTGACAAGGGTGAGAAGGCAGGGGCCTCTCTCTCTCTCTCTCTCTCTTTAGCGACTGAGTGAAGTACAAGCATGGTTGTCAAGGTGACAGGTCCTGACAGCGTTCCCTCACAATCTGCCTAAACAATCAACAGCCTTTCACCAACAGTATCCACACAAATACACTCAACACCCCTGTGGTGGGCCGAGTCATCACTCCTCTTCTCTTCTCTTCTCTTCTCTTCTCTTTTCTCTTCTCTTCCTCTTTCACTTCTTTTCAGTCCTCCTCTCTTCCATCTGTTTATTGACTGGTCTTTTTCCACCCTCCCTCTTCTTCACATTTCTTTTCCTGTATTGTTGTTACTCCCCGGCTACCATTTCTCTCTCAGTCTATCTAGCTATTTGAACGCCACTCCATTGGTCTTGCTCCACTATAGACTTCACATTCATGCTTGGCAGGTCTGCACAGTGCACACACACACGCACGCACGCACCCTTAACGTTTCCCTCATGCTCGGACAGGTTTGCGGGCGACACTTGGGAGCCGTTGAGTTGTCTTTCAGCAACCTTCTGTGCAAGCAACTTGGGTGCTGTAATGTCACCCTTTGTCCACACGTGGGCAGGGTGTTGAGGACGAGAGATCTGAGGAAACCTCTTTTCTTTCTGTTTACTGTTTAGAAAACGCATGAAAGAAGGAGGTCAAGGCACAAAGATGTATGGAAAAAAGGGAAGGAGAAGAAGTGGGGGATTTGTAAAGGACATTTTTTGGAGAATTAGCGATTTGGTCCATGTGTATAAGGGGACAAGTCAGTGTTGTCTCCTCCTCTCCTATCCTATCGTCCTCCAGTCCTGTCTTTTCTCCAGCTCTAGTTTCCTCGGCTTGTCTGTTTGTTTGACAGTTGGGAGGCCCACCACCATGCAATACCTGTCAAGTCCTGTCACAGGCCTCTCTCTGCCCTGCGGGTCCAAACACAACCTCTCTCTCTCTCTCTCTCTCTCTCTCTCTCCCGCACGCACGCACACACACACAAACATAGAAGAAAGTTGCTTGAACAATAAGATAAACTGATAAACAGACCATCGTAGATGCTGTCGGAACACATCTCCTGCATAGTGTCAGTGAGGTGAGCCTCCTATATGCCTTGTATGTCACTCATTCTTCCTTGCCTTCTATGACCCGACAGACAGGCGGAAATGACCAATGATGCCACAGAGATTAGTCAGACACCTGTCTGTTTACATAGATGGGAATCATCAGTCACATGCAGCTGAGACAAAGACATTGCGCCCATGCAGGACACTGCTGTATATTGCACATATATGTTCGTGAAAGACCTTAAAAGGAACAATTCATGGCACACTATGACTGTTTATGATCATGTTGTATTATCAAGATGAAATCCCTACTTATGCTGCAACAGTTGCTGAGCTGGGACAAAAAAAGAAAGTAAAAAAGGGGTACACGATAATGAAATGATGACCGATATCCGATATCCAGTTATTTGCAGGGTCACAATGATGCTGCTGTTGTTTTCCATCTGTGGTTCTCAAAGTGGGGTCCAGAGCCCAGACCAAGGACGCCCAGGGAGATCAGCGAGGGAGTTTGTAACTCTGACGAGTTTGTACAAATGGAACCAAATGGACGCTTTTTGGTTGATTTGGTTTGCTCTCACAATTATGGGGGTCCATCCATTAAAAAGTGAAACAGTCTGAGAACCATTGTTGTAGATGTTTTCCTACAGTATTGGACCGTTAGGGGATGCCTTGGAATTCTGGGCCCCATGAAAAGACACCGGGGCCCCTTAAAACACATATGATGACATTAATAGAGTGGCCGCAGCCTCAGCCCTCATCAATCATTCATACTCTCCACTGCAAATCTCATGATCTCAAACGTTTTTTCCCCCCCAATAAGTAAGTTGCACTGAAATATTGATTGAAATGGATGAATTGGGATGTTTCCTTTTGTTGTTGTTGATGAAATAACAGCAAAAAGTACATATTTTGTCGTCGTCGTTGGATACGATTTAAAATTTGTCCATAATTCCACGCTGTACAGATGTCGGCACCATTAGGAGAGATAACAGGCAAATATTGATCAAAATAAGAATGATGTACAAGCTCTAATTATAGACTCCTCATAAGTATAGCCTATTGCAGGTGTCTAATGCAAACTTCTTCCACATTCTCCCTCTCCTACTAATCTCTTTTCCCCAGTCAAAACAAACACATACATACAAGCCAAATGCTACTGTTCCCTTTTGTCTTCTACTACGGTATAGGTCTAACCACTGGTGGCCCTGCTTAAAGGCCACGGCAGGCCTGCGGCGACTGCCGCATTCTGCAGCGATTTGACCGAGATTATCATTCATTATGCTCCGAAACAAACACAAGGCCCCGACAGCTGTCTGTCAGCAGGCTAGAGGGGGAAGTTTCTGCTCCTTCTGTCATTGTCTCGGTATGAAACCCGCTCATTAGCCACAACCATCCATTTTGACGCGGGATCTCTCATCATCGCCGGCCGCCGCGTGTTTGACATTATTACGTGTGTCTCTGAGAGCGAGCCCAGTAGGCGTGTCCCGCTCCCTGCATGCGTGCGAGTTCACGGAACGCCTACAGTACGTTACACACACACACACACGCACGCGCACACACCCACAATAATTTAAGTGTGTCACTTCACTTCTGCATGCGTCTTTGTACACTTGCGGCCAGACAGTAATGGACTTGCTCGCAGACACTTGAGCTAGCGATCAATCTAGTGTGCACTAAATCAGCGGTTGTTGCTGTTTTGAGCAACATCCAACAACTCCTATATTTTCTTTTGCATTCTAATACATGCGAGAAGAAACAGGCTGAGAAACCAAAGCCCTTACCAGACATTAAAAAAACCCTGAAAACCTAAAACAGCTCAAAGAGTGAGAGAAGAATACAGACACAGACATAGTGTTGATAGTGTTGATTGACTTTAGGTATAAAGGCCTATGGGTCTATGCTGTGTAGGTGGGCACGTTTGAGTGCTTGCCAGAACCCTGTCATTTGGTCTGCTACCATTAAACAATAGCTGCTGATGACAGGGGAATTCTCTGCCCTGTTGAGTTTTGTTGCAGCGGTGCTTGCACCGGATTGCTGCACCTCTTCATTGATAATCAGGTGCTGTGTGTATACTGTAGACCAGGGTGTTGAACTAGAGTTGATTTGCTGCCCCATGGAACATGTAATTAACCGTCACAGAACTTAAATGGCCATAAATGTCTGAATACTTCCGAAGTCCACACCCACAACGATCAGAAGGAGTTCAACAAAACATGATGTGCAACCCAGATTCGGCTTAAACAAAGGGACTAAATTAATTTCGCTCCTATGCCACCAAAATGTGGAACTCCCTACCAACAGCCATTAAGACATGTGTATCCCTTGACTCCTTCAAAACCGCTCTCAAAGGGCACCTACGGACGGCAATTCGTATACGTTTTTCCCTTTTTACTATCTTGATAGAAGTGTAGAAGTGTGTATTTGTACGTCTCTAAATGTTCTGATGAACTGAAAATGGTGGATCTTGTTGTAAACAAGTGTAATGCTCAATCACGGTGTCGTCCACAGTAAGTTTTTGTATTGACTTGTGCTTTTGTTTGAAATGTAGGCTACCGCTACCCATACTGTGAAATAGATGTCAATGATCAATCAATCAATCAATCATAGAAACGGAATGAGGGACTCTGCAACAGGAGCCAGAAGCAGAACCACAGTATACATGCTTGTAAATACAGATTTGGAAACGCGTGCCTAGACGTATACAGTTGCTGCTTTAAAACACAGCAAAGGAGAAAAGTTGTGAACATTGGTTTGGACAGTGTTCACGGAACATCTATACTGTATAATAACGTATGTACATACTTGAGTCTACTGAATCAACTACTACATGACTGATCTGACAACAGATTTACTATGTAACAGCATGCTAATATCCTTTGCAGACATGATTAGTGTGGGGCGCGGAGGAATGATGTGAGAGGCTGAGATAAATCACTCGAACAACCTCCATGACTCACAATCCACACACCCAAAGAGTCAACTTTTTTTTTTAACTGGAGTTCCATTGCTATGGAGCTGAGCAACAGGTTTAGACCTGTGCGTGTGTGTAGATAATTATACGCTGAGTTTCTTTAGTTATTTACTGAATGTGTGCGTGAGGAAGGGGGGAGATGAGACGAATGGGTGGCCTCTCAAACCCATGGTTTTGATGCAACTTTTTTCTTTTTTAACCATATTAATGCCAGGAACGTGGGATTCCGTTCTATTCTCTGCTGCCTGTACCAGAACATAAAAGTCAGTCTTTCTTTAATGTAATTTAATGGTTTTTGTCCACACGGATCCAACGCGGCTGTGCTTATTACTACTTTTTCTGCTCAAAGTGAGCTCAAATCCACTTTTTTGGGAGGTTATTATAGTCTGTTCGTACAACATGCGGTCAAAAAATCCTCCATTACCGCATTTGACTGGTGGCACTGGCCTCACGATCCCCAGCCCTTGTGGCGGGAGGGATTGTGTTAAGATTTGTTATTCTGGCTTTTTGTGCCTTCATCGATAGCCACAGTGAAAAGAGGGACAGGAAAGAGAGGGAGATAGAGAAGGGGAGAGACATGCAGCATTAAAGGTCGTCATGAACGGGACTCGAACACGCAACGTGCTGTCAGGCCAGAGCCTACTGTATATGTGGCATGTGCCTGGACCACTAGGCCAGTGGGGTGCCCTTGATACTACTTTTTAAGCATTGTTGAAGTTTGGTAGAACCCATGGGCTTGTAGGGACATTTTAGGGAAAGTTAAAGGTGAATTTCAGACTAGAAGGCTTTCTTAGCTTTATTTGTAGTTGTTACGTCCCCACCAAAGACGTCCAGGTGTTATTTTGTGCAAAAACTCCTTATTGGCTACCCCTACCATAAGCCCTCAATGAATTTAATGGAATTGGAATTGAATGGCTAATTTGCTTATTTCCATCGCATTATATACTCTCTTCATAATGTAAATAATATCCTAAGCGGCACACTTTACTACTTATTTCGATGGAAATAAGCGAATTAGCATAACATCCCAATTCTCCATTCAATTCAATTCATTGAGGGCTTATGGTAAGGGAAATAGCCAATAAGGAGTTTTCGCACAAAATAACACCTGGACCTCTTTGGCGGCGACGTAACAACTACAAATAAAGATAAGAAAGCCTTCTAGTCTGAACTCCTTTAATGCCTGTATAGAGAGGGTATGCATGTGACATCATCATCAAAAAACTACTTCTGGCCTTGACAGCCCATACAGCCAAAGTTCCAAACAGTAAAGTCCTAACTGATTGCATTAAACAACGTTAAACTCACTTTGCCACTCGATTTTCCACTTCATGCATGCGCATACCCTCTATTATTCATTTTAACCTAATAACATGTTCTGTAGTGGAACGAGAATCAGCATAGGTCACCAATCTGGGAACCTGTTGGCAAAAAAAGGAAAAATCTCATTCAGTCTTCCTCTGGTGGTGCATATTTGTTTACACTCCTACTAACAACAAACTACTACACGTTGTAACGGTAGTTACAGACAGATTCAGCTGCAGAGCTCTGAATCTGTCTTGAGAGATTAGAAGGTCACACAGATATCAATGGTAGTAACAAGCAGAATAAAACGAATGCGCTAGCTTTATTATATAGTCTTAAAGTCAGAAGAATCCCTTTTGTTGGCATTCGCCAATGTGCTACAGTACAACGTGTATGAGAGAGAAAGTGTGTTTGTGTCTGGGCGCGTACAAACGTACACACCACACAATCCATCACGAAGTGTTTATGTGCGTTTAATTTACTCGCGTGTTTGCGTTATACGTAGGCGTATACCGCTGCGAGAAGTCATCTTTGTTATGCGAAGGCTGTATTCACCCTGGTAGGAGATCATAATTTTGTCAGACCCTTTTAATGGTTGTCCCATTAAAATTGTAAGTAACCGTCCCATGGAATATAATGTTGTTCCTACAAGTAAAACAAACAGCGGCTCAAGTTCTTAGCACAACAGTCAAACCGTATTCAGGCTCTGTACTCTTCTTGCGCTTGCAGATGAATTACAGGCAGAAAGATGCCAGATTGGATAACAGCTGACACAAATACAATCAGACGAGGATCTGTATAGCCCTATACACACACACACGTACATCTCTCTTTAGTTTTTTTTCCTGTCTCCAACATGCCTTTTCATCTTCCCCGCCCGCCTTTCTCTTTGTCTTCCAGCGAGTGATGAATGGCCAGCGTGTTGGACTGGACTGGGCTACGGCTGTGTGTGTGTGTGTGCGCGCGCGTCTGTGTGTGTGTGTGTGTGTGTGTGTGTGTGTGTGTGTGTGTGCGTGTGTGCGCGCACGTGCGTGCCTGTTCTGTGCATGTGTGTGCGAGTGTGCGCGTATGCTCCATATATGGATATTTGTATGCATCCACAGTACTCCCTATAGCCAGTCCTCTCCCTGCTGTTCCAACAGTGGCATGTCATTCATTCATTCATTCATTGTCTGTGGGAAAAATAAAACACATGCTTGGTCTTCTTGATGGAAGAACACAATCTAATAGGCTACTCAATACTTTTCAAATTTAGGCTGGTCGGGGGCGCCCGCTGGCCAAGTGGTCCAGGCACATGCATGCCACATATAGGCTCTGGCAAGTCCCGTTCATGACAACCTTTGCTGCATGTCTCTCCCCTTCTCTCTCTCTCCTCTTTCATGTCAATCTTCACTTGATACTATCAATTAAGGCAGAAAAGCCAAAAACAAATCTTAAAATATAATAATAAATAAAAATTAGGCTGGTCTTTGCCATAATTATGTGTTGCTTGACAAAAGCGTCACATAGTCCAAATGAAAACACTTTTTTCAGTTGGAAATAGGCCCACTTTGGTTGAGAAAAATAAGCAACAAATTAGAAACAAACACAGTCCCCAGAAAGCACACCTACACTGAACTGACACAATATAAGAAAACAACAGATATACAACAGGTAGTTCAGAGGAAGCAATCTGATTGGTTGAAATAACATCTACCTGCATGCTTCAAACCAGATGACCGCACACCTAAAAACATAAACATCAGCTGTGCCGAGTCTCGCAGAGCAGAGCCGGCCGGCTCTGTATACCTGGATTTCACCTTAGCACCACCCAGCTGTTGTTATATGAAAATGGGGGAGGGTTAGGGGAGGGGTTAAAGTGGTGTATTTCAAATGGGCCTTTTGACTCAAAGGCTTTCAACTTTCAGGAAGAAACCAAAAGTACAAAGGGAAGACAGTATTACAAGACAATATTATAACCACACCTGGTCTATTAGTTAGAGTAATGTTAAACCCTGCCCCGCTGCCACCCTTAGATCTCCATACATGAAGCTGGCCTGTTCTGACATTCCATGTGTTGATCTGACCTCATCAAACCATGTACACTTGAGACTTCATATATATGTCCAGAATTCATTTCGTATGTTGATCTATGCCAAAGCACCAGAGCTCAGCCAGCAGTCATGCTGTCACCCAGGCATGCGTGCCCTAAAGGGTGAGGTCGCTTCTCGCCATCAGGACGTCTTAATGGTAGATCAGTTATAGGTAAAAACACGAATCAGCCTTCCGGCTTGGTGGAAACAATGAGACAAGGCAGGTAACAGGAACAAAGGTAAACAGGAAACACTAGAAACTACTTCACACAGTAAATAGTCTCACGTTACCAGACTGTTGACTCATGCGATTTTACAAATGCTCCTTCAAACAGTCTATGTTTGTAGTATGCAAATTTTGCGCTAAAACGGATGTGACGCCTCCCCTCACTTGGTGCGGCGTGTGTGGTGTATTATTATTGTTTTTATTATACTCAGATTTTGGGACCTGTCGTTCCAGAGATTGTGGAATAGTGTCTGGCTATGCGTGACTACACAGTAAAAAATGCCACACACACAGGAGACAGATCCTGACAATTAAAAAATTAATTCATTAATAACTTCAATTTGATAACTGTTATTATATAAAAGACTAGACCGGTGACTATCTGTGTCCCTGTATTACCATATGGAGTTCGGTGTCCGGCATGCCCAAAAATGAAGTGTTGTCATGTCAGAACAGGCCGGCTTCATATATGGAGATATAGGGGTGATCAGGTCCAGGGCCCGGGCAGAGACTTTTGTGCTGGTTCTGGACAACCGGCTATCCGACGGACTTTACACTGCACTCCCTGTGTGGAACGTGTGTGTCAAATTTGAAGTCAGTTTGGGCGAACAGTTCTCGAGTTATGTGGATTACAGATGTGTGTATGTAAATACACACAGAGACTTGGTGCATTTATAGATAGATGGACATCTTGTTTTACAAATAAACTCCAAGAATAGCATTATGCGGATGTCTGGAGAAAAAAAAAAGCCTGCTCTCTTCCCCACTATACCTTCTGGGACTGTGTGGAGATCAGGGGAGGTATCACTCTCTTCCCACTCACTCTCACCAGGAGCAGATGGCCTCGGCTGGGCCGTGAGGCCTGAATGAGGCCCTATTGTCTCTGGATGTAGCGTAGCCGCCTAGCCCCAGATGGCCATTATACCTTTTGTGTGGCCCGCTGACTCCGCGCGGCACAGGGACAACTGTGTTGTCTGCTGCCGTGGGTGGTAATAAGTAACCCCATGATCCTTTTCACCAGCATGTCTTTCTCCCTGCACCGTCTCTTATTCCCCACTACACACAGTGAGTTTTAACTTTACTCAAAACTCTGAGAGTGTACCAAAATGTACCGAATGGAGCCGTGTAAAAGGTCCATTTGGTTTCATTTGTACACTATCAATAAATGAACACTGTGTACGATCGCTGCGAACGCTGTGTACAGTCCAAACATGTTATTTTGTTTAGAAGCATTTATATGGGAACCGGTATTTGTGGTGGCGGTCACTAGCGCTCTGTGTAAAAAAAAAACTGCAACGCTTTCCCATGCCCTGTCTTTCGGGGGAATAAGTTTAAGTGTTGCAAACCGCATGACTG
>OOFJ01107232.1:0-21145 GCA_900323375.1 Benthosema glaciale
CTGGCCAGCAGCAAGGGCGCCGACACGGAGGAGAAGCGCAAGCACATCAAGAGCCTGATCGAGAAGATCCCCACGGGCAAGCCCGAGCTCTTCTCCTACCCGCTGGACTGGTCCATGGTCGACACGGTGAGGCGGCGGCGCTGAAACACTCGCTGCCCAGTGCTACCAGCTCTTTTTCTTTTTTACTTAACCCATTTAGACCTGAGGACGATTCTCCACATGCCTTTCTAAATCATGACAGTTTTCTGAAAAACCTTCTGTGTCAGTGGTTCTGAAACATTTTCATGTCAAGGACCACTAAAGATGTATGTAATTGGCCACCGACCCCCATCTGGAAATATGTTGTCCCAGAGATATCTCAGAAGCAAAGATTTGAGTTAAAAAACCCTCACTCTGAAAGAATGTATTCGAATATTTACACTACATTTTTACAATTTTTCAAAAATAGCAGATCTGCAAACTCGTAGATCTGCTATTTTTCAATAGCTAAAGCATAACAAATGCTTGAAACACCAACATGTTGGCCAATGTGAGCAGTTCCACTTGAATCGTTTAAGCATTAAGCGGTCTCTTAAAAGGAACTTTGTAGTTGTCAAGGGAGGGGTGTGTTTTATTCTGCCTAAATCCCCCCACATGCCCTGGAAATTATGTCCAGCTACCTTTTAGTAACCAACCATCCGCACAATTGGTTCCCAAACTTTTCATTGAATCACACCACTTTTCAAACCTTTATTAATTTCTTCGCCACCCATGAAAATGTTTGGGAAATGTTTTGCGTCACCAGGCTTTCCACCTCGGAGGAAAGCCTGGTCTGTGTTACAGAATCGCCGTGTGAACCGGGTCTGGAGCGCATGGTAATTTACGTCATTTTGTAGTCATCATCATGCAGTAAACCACAAGGCGGAATAAGAAAGTACCCATTCATAATACTGATTCCGCCTTGAGGTTTCCTGCCTGCTGACTACATATTGACTACAACGTGGTGTATTTTACCATCCGCTCCAGACCAGTTCATACACCTGCAAGGGAATGCCGGCCAGGCTATGGGGAAATGCTGATGCACAGATTCTACACTAATCGTCAGGCTGGCTCTGTTGCAGCTTGGTACCCTTCTAAACAAAGTTTTGTGTGTTTTTCTTCCGTCTCTGTCCTCCATAGATACTGATGGAGCGACGAGTCCGTCCTTGGATCAATAAAAAGATCATTGAGTACATTGGAGAGGAAGAGCCAACATTAGTGGACTTTGTCTGCTCCAAGGTATTAAATATGTAGTGGTTGACCTTTTGGGGAAATTGCAGTTGGGAAGTAAAAATGAGTATTGAATACCACTGATTATTACTTTTGAAATGTCCACCTCCAGGTGATGGCTCATGGTACCCCACAACGTATTCTAGATGATGTTGCTATGGTGAGTGACATTTAAAGAGCAAACAGAACACACACACACACACCCGCTCTACTGTACAGTAGGTACTTGGTTGGGACTATTGATGACTGAGTGAGTCCAACAAGGGGTTTGATATTAAGTTCTCGTATTAAGTTGTACCATGAGATTGAGAGAGGTAACAACATGTTTACATTTGAGGTGCTTCTCAAGCCTATTGGATTAAACTTGCCCTTTCTTCTTGCTCAGGTTCTGGACGAGGAAGCTGAAGTCTTCATAGTGAAGATGTGGAGGTTGCTCATTTACGAAACCGAGGCGAAGAAGATTGGACTGGTTAAATAAGCAAAGTAAGCACTGAATGAAGATCAAGCTTTTTTTTATATATATATATATTGCCTTTCCAAAATCCTTCGGGACAGATTCAACAGAATTGAGAATCATTGAGGTTGTCTGTACTGCTGGTATTAATACACCTACAGATCCTTGGCCTAAAATTAGAATATTGTGCAAAAGTAAAATTTCTAATGTAATGTAAAAACCTTCATATATCTTTTGATTCATTGCACAATTCATTGCACATTCTCTGTGGGGTTCAGGTCAGGCCGGTTGGCTGTTCAGTTAAGCACGGTAATATCATGGCCAGTGCACCAATTACTAGTAGTAATAGTTTGGCCAGTGTGGGCAGATGCCAAATCCAGCTGGAAAGGGAAAAATCAGCATCTCCATAAAGCTTGTCAACATATGGAAAAAAAACAAAGTGCTCTAAAATCCCCTGGTAGATGGCTGTGTTCACTGCAATGTGACCTTTCCACTGTCTGATGATTTGGAGTGCCATTTCATCTGCTGGTGTTTCGTCCACTGTGTTGTAGCAAGTCCAGAGTCAACACAGCCGTCTATCAGGATATTTCAAGACTTTTCAGATGGTCGACATTTCTGGCTTAATTTTTATTTTATTTCTTTGTCCCATGTAATATTTTAATATTTTGATTTGCATTTCCACAAGCTGTATGTAATCAAGATTAAAACAAAGGGTTTTAAATATTTCACTTTGTGCACAATGAATCAATTGTATTACGGAAGAAAATTAACCTTTTGTACAATATTACATTTTATTTTAGAAGAATCTTTCAGGGCGCGTGTGGCATTTTCAGACTGTTAAGCCATTTCCCCTCACTTCCATTTCGACCTGAGGACGATTCTACAAATGCCTTCTAAACCCTGACAGTTTTCTGAAAAGGCCAATGTTTCTGTCAGTGGTGCTCAATATTTCATGTCGAGGAACCCAAAAATGATATGTAATTGGCCACCGACCACCATCTGAAAATATGTTGTTCCAGAGACACCCCCCAGAAGCAAACATTTGAGTTAAAAACTTTCACTCTGAAAGAATATATTCAAAGATTTCCGCCACATTTTCGAGATATATATATTTTTTTAATAGCAGATTTACAAGCTCATAGCGTGCCATGAGCTTGTAGATCTGCTATTTTTGAATAGCTAAAGCATAACATAATGGTTAAAACACAGGGGTTCCTGCCCAGAATTGAATTCACTGCCAATGACTGTCCCAGCAAATCTGTGGGTGAGAGAGGTGGAAAAAAATAGTTGCTGCAAGTCATCAGCTCCATGTTTGACAAGTGAAATTCACCACCAATAGTTTAGAATCACGCATAGTTCAGTCCACGCAAAAATAAAGTATAGTTACACAGCCACTCTACTTTTCTCTTGATCCCAATGAATTGCTATGAATACCACTTCATAGTTACCATACATCACTGATGTCCCATGGATTGTCCTGAATAGAAATGTCTGTTCTGTACAAACTTTGAGTATGCACAGTACTTATGTATTTCATTTTACCTTTTCAGGTTTTGGGACCCATGTCTTTTATTGAGGAACTGTTTTTTTTTTGTTTTTTTTCTGGTCATGTTCATGGTAAACATGTTCTCATCCATAAACCAAGGGAGCATTATTCTTTGTGTCTACTGAACATGACTGGCATAACAATGGCTGGTTGTACAACACGTAGCTACAACCTCAAAACCACTATAGGAAAATACAGCTGCTAGGAATGAATTGCAGTTGTAAAAATGCTTCCATTTGTTTTTGTATCATTGCCATTTGTTTTGAATAAACTTGATTTTTATATATAACGTATGTACTCTTAATTTGTTCACATTTAAAACAAAGATAATTACTTATCTACAAGTGATTAACTTAGCCTGTAAGGAACGTTTATTAGAAACAATGTATGTTGGTCTTAACTCATTACAACTTAAAATACTTAACACGTGAAATAACTCCACTAAAAATAACGTGCCACATGTAGCATTTTGGTGTTAAAATAGTTCCCATTCCTCACCCAGGTTGCATTTGAAAAATAAGTGTACAATCTACAATGCCTTTTTAGTGCATAACAAATCCAATCACAGAATCTTTGCTCAGTTGGTTAACCAAAACTAAAACACTGACTGGTTGACGATCTCTTGTAAGATCTTAAAAGTAAGAATGAAAATTCAGATGCCACCGGTTATATACTCAGATCATGACGACTTTATTTCGGATGAAGTGCTGTACATTGGGGGTTTGATGATATACAGGTTCTTCTGTGAACATCCTTGGTCCTTGTCCGTCCACAGCACAATAGACAACCACACTCAGTGGAAAACGATTATCTACAACCACGTTATTGACTGCACAAACTTACAGCATGCAATGACTGCAAACAATGTGATTTTAAGAATTAAGTATTTACAACCTTCATTCAATCACACACACACACCAATAGTTCACTTCCTAGTTCATGTACTGAAGAGATGCTCTCGCTAGTAGAAGCCAATGGGTTGACGTTTCGGGCATTTTGGGTCAATACAGTAATACATTTTGTTACCTAGTATCTTCAATACTGAAAACAGACAAAAGATCACAACGTGAACACACAAAATAGCTCATTTGCACAAATAGACATTAACATGGCCTGGCTGGGAGGCACAAAATAAATAGGATGCGGGCCGGGGTGACATACGAGGGTGTGTCACTCAAAGAGCAGGTCCTCGTCCATCTCTTCCGTTAGCATGTTGGAGGGCTCAGCGATGGGACCCAGTTTGGCCAGGCGTGCAGCGATCTCCTTCTCTGTCCTCTCTCTCAGCTGCTTTTTCTTCTCCTGGATCTTCTTCAGCCTGCAGAAGGAAACATCAGAAATGATTCAGTATATTTCTTTGTTCCCCAATAAACAAGAATATGATAGCTGGCCTGGGCCGTGGCTCAGTGGTCCAGGGCCAGGCCGTCTGGCAGTGTGCCGCGGGTTCGACTCCCGATTCCGACGGCCTTTACTCCCCCATCTCCTGTCAGCCTACTGTCTATCCCTCCATTAAAAAATATATAAAATAAAGGCGAAAGCCACAAAAAAAACAGTAGGTACAGTATGTTGTGTTGTGCTATTACGTGGAAGATTTTGAGAGATTAGCTTTTGATAGGTTGAATCCACACACTGGCTGGGCCAGCCTGCCCATGTGAAGGCAAAATGCTACCCATTGCTACCGAAATAAACACCCTTCAGCTGCCCAATTGACCAACAGTACTATGGCCATTCTGAGCAAGTGTTGGGAGTCCATTTTTCTTTTTTACCGCTTGAATGTGAATAAGCAGGCATAACCACCAGCACAGAACTGATTCAGTTCTGGAAGAAAAGATACCAGTCAATGTGATCACCTGTAGAACTCCTCTCGTTCTCTCTCGTCCAGTTCCGTGACGATGTAGGTGAGGGTGCGCTCAATACGAGGGATGATCACTGTTATGGAAGTAGAAGGAAAGGGTAAATATGCCATCATCAGCTACTCGCTGTCATTTGTTTCTTTGGTGGTACTTGATGCAAACTTAACCCATTTTGACCCGAGATCAGATTCTACAAAATGTCTTCTAAATCCTAAAGGTTTTCTGAAAGGCCTGTTTCTGTGTCAGTGGTTCTCAAACTATTTCATGTCAAGGACCCCCAGAATTATATGTAATTGGCCGCTGACCCCCCCATCTGAAAATACGTTATTCCAGGGGACACCCAAGAAGCAAGAGGCGAGTTAAAAATGTTCGCCCTGAAAGTATAGTCCATAATTTGTGCCACATTTTCAAGATCAAAAATTAAAAAGGAGGTAAACACAGCATGAACTTACCATGCTCAATAGCGTTGACACGGCGGTTGGTAATCTTTATGGCTTCATCCAGAGTGACAAAAGAGGTCTGTTGACAGAATATGAGCCTACTGTCATTCTCATTGACAGTTTTCTGATCAAATAAATCTTTTGCTATAATTGATAAGCGGTGGTGCTTAAATGGCAACTCTGCTGTTAAACTAGAATCATAGAATCACATTATTTTCTATTTTAGAGGGGAAAGGGAAGTGTGTTGGATTTTCATGTCGTCCTCAGATAAATTATTTATTTATTTTATCAACAAAGTTACCTATTAAATGATCCTTACGTGTTTGCAATAGCACCCCTTACCTGTAAGGAGGCCAACTCCACAAGTAGCTCAACAGCTTTGGCATAGTTTCTTTTCAATCTAGAGAGCTGCTCGCCCCCTCGAGCCAGACCGGTCAGCTCATAACCTTGCATGTACAGAGGAAATAGCAGGACATGTATTAGTTTTAAAGTAATGTTTTTGTTCCAACCGTGATATCGTCACCAAACTCACAACATGAAACACAGATAGATTGTTTATTTTCCAACAATAACCAACTCACTGTATATTTAAAATGCTTATTACACGGCTAGTTATGACTATTATTATTGACACTAAAATATAGATTTAAAACCTTTTATCAGCTAACAAGCTTCTACTTCCAAAGCAACATAAACATAACACAGAAATAACAGACCACAGATTTCCTTAATTGACCAAACATAATCTAGTATTCAACACAGCTGTGTAATAATAATAATAATAAATAGCCTTGGAAATTACTTACTGTCCCCGCCTTCCTGGTAGTGCTCAAACACGGGCAAGGTGACACCTAAAAAGAGAATAGGACACATAAGGAATCAGATCGGATCAATCAGGGATCATTAAGGATTCTAGTAAAGAGAAGATTTTATACTAACCTGCCACATTGTCCTTTTTGGCTCGGACTTTCACCTGGGCCTTATTCACATTCTGTATTACAGTAGTGCTGTGGAAATGAGGATGGATGTGAGTGACGGAGATGTTTCAGGTAGCAAACATGGTCAGACAGCCAAGGGTATATACTAGCCCAGTGGTTCTCAACCTTTTCTGGATCAGGGCCTATATACAAACGTATACTTGAACAAATTGTTTTTGTTTGTTTTAACTTAACCAAATTATAGAGATCTGAGTTCCATTTTCAGATAAAACATTCCAAGACAGTATGTTCAGTCTTACAACAGAACATGGGTTACACACGAGTGTGTAGCACCATGCAAAAGTAATATTTGGGTGCATTCGTAAATATTTTTTCGTAAAGAATTGAGATACCATGCATCTGGCCTGGTCATTGGATATCACTCAACGGCCCTGCGTAACGCCTGTTTCGAAATTGCACATAATGCAGGAGGCAGCAGAAACCTGTTGCCACGGAAACGGATGATAGTGTGCTTCCAAACTCTGCCACTATCACCTGCAAGGAATTTCTTGACAGAAAGTAGCTCATACCATGTCTACAGAGGATTTTTATATAAAACACTTTGCAGATAGAAACAGGCTAAGTCAAGCTTTTTGTACAGCTTCAAGATTGACGTTGTTTAATACAACAGATAGGACTTTTCTGTTTGCTGTCAATTGTAAATTGCGGCCACCCTGTTGCCACCCTGCCATTAAAAATGCCTGTGTCACCAAAGGCCACCCCCTGGAACAGCCACTGGTCAAGATGGGTGGGCTCTGGACTGCATTAATGATCAATCAATCGTGTTCCGGCATGGATCTATGGAACTAACCTATGTTCCTGTTTATCCATATCACAAGATTGTAAAAGAAAAAAATACCATGACGACATTTTCTTCCATATATTGTTATATTGTTCTAAAGAAAAATCAACCTCGCCAGTGGTGCCCCAATCCACAGAATCACTGGCATAGCCTAATGATGACACCTTACCTGAAATCCCCAGCAGCAAATTTGGCTTCGGCCAAAGAGAAGGCAGCCTCTCTCATCACCTCTCCCATCAGGGTCTTGGTCTGGGGATGGTAGGAAGTACAAGACGGTAAATTCCACCTTTAGTTCGAACAAGAGCTGACCAGAAAAACTACAATAATCTACAATAACCAGTTGCTTTGACCTACTTCTATTATTTTGCGCAGGATCAAGCGGAAGCGCATGGAGAGGGCATCAGCTTTCTTCTTGAGCAGGTTACGACCAGTCTGGGCCCCTTTCAGTCTGGCTTTCATGATGGTCTGTGCCCTGCAGGTAAAATGTTTCATTTAAATCACAATTGGATTAATTTAATGTTGATTTAGTAAATAATCATGCTTTTGAATACACTAAGTTATAACGATCTGGGTCAGGGATTTGATCTGTTTTCTTTTTTTCGTTTTTTTTTAAACATCCATGTCAACATATTGGAATTATAGCTGCAGATGCATCACATTTTGACAGCTCACTGGACTGTACACAAGGCCTCACATGACAGATGACACAGTTCCTCAAATGCATCCTACTTGTAGGCAGGCAGCAATAACGCATAATAATTTGATAGATTGATTGAAAATTGTATTAACATTTTGTAGAATGGGTCGGGCACAATTAAATGAAAGTACAGGTCAATACAAAATATGCTAAGAGCATCAAACCAGAAAAAGCACCAAGACTTGTTGTTTACATAAGGCTGCTAAGGGTCCTCCATTTTCAATTCATCGGAAAATAACCTTGCCCAAGCAAGCTGCGTTATTAACTTATTATGACTTGAGTGTTGAGTTTATTCTCCGTCACACGACGGTGTCGAACAATGAAGATCGGCGGCCGATCTACAAGTTCACAGCCTCGGCTATATTGTCCTCGGCCATCGTACTACGATGGTCGAGGCTTTTTGGGAGCTAGAAAAAACACAAGCTGCTTACATTCTGGACGGGAATACGTCGATCCTGTCTTTTCCTGACATTTTGTCCTTTGGTCGAAGGCAGCTCCGTTTCTACGAACAAAATGGTGGACCTGTTTGACCAGCTATAGTATCGTGTCCCTGCAAATAACACAATAGTGAACAGAAAATAATCTACTCTACATGTAGGATTATTTATAATAAAGATGTGCGCCGATGTGTCGTGATCCTGCAGCTTCGCTGTGGATCAGCTGGTGTGCTGGTCATGTGACTGTCACACAGTCTTGGTCGAGTGTGCGCATGGGCCAGCGTTGCCATGTCGACGTATTATAAGTGAGTTTCGGCTTCTTTTTACTCCAGTAAAGTTTAGGGTTTTGGGGTTAGGGGTTTCTAAAGTGTAGGCTACTTGTTTACTTTATTCATTTTCATGAAAACATTTCATTGCAAGAGTTGTGAAAATAGCAGGTCTACAATGTAACTGTCTGTGGGGAATTGTCAGCTTACATTTCCAGTCAATCACGCCCCATATATGGTCATGCCTCGTGAGCGTGACATCACATGATGTCATCAATATTATTCCCATATATGGAAATCCCTGATGTCATCAATATTGGCCAGCAATTCGACATCTCACCTCAAACCCTTAGATCTCCATATATGGACCTGTTTTGACATTCCAATGTTGATCGTTCCCCAATCCATCCTTCCTCTTTGATGTCTCCCTTTTGACTGATACCTGTCCATTTAAACTCTAGACGGGCCTGCCCCAAAGTTGTTGGGGAACAAGTAAATTATTATGAAGTCCTGTGTGTCGCTACATGCTGAAGGTTGACACTGGTCACTGAAACCTTTTCTGAAGACAATGCTCAGCCTGACCATACGAGAGGTGTCCCTGGCACTGAGGGAGGGAAGGATCTCCGCCACAGAGTTGTGTAAAAAATGTTTACAGCGCATCAAGAAAACGCGACATCTGAATGCCTACATCACGGTGACCGAGGAGCTGGCTCTGAAACAGGCTCAAGAGGCAGAAAGCAGATTGCTCCGAGGTGCTCCCAAAGGTCCTCTAGATGGAGTCCCCTTCGCTGTCAAGGACAACTTCTGCACGGACAGCGTCAGGACCACTTGTGCCTCCAAAATGTTGAGAGAGTACACACCACCATACAGTGCTACCGTGGTCCAGAAGCTCATTGACCAGGGGGCCGTTCTCATGGGGAAGACCAACATGGATGAGTTTGCTATGGGTGCGGGCAGTACAGATGGGGCTTTCGGTCCAGTGAGGAACCCCTGGAGCTATGCTGCCACGTACACAGAGCGCACAGGGGCGGAGCCAGACTCTGATTGGGTTATCACAGGAGGAAGCTCCGGAGGAAGTGCTGCGGCCGTGGCGTCGCTTACCAGTTACCTGGCTTTGGGATCAGACACTGGCGGCTCTACTCGCAACCCCGGAGCCCTGTGTGGGGTCGTTGCCCTGAAGCCCACCTACGGCCTGGTGTCCAGGCATGGCCTCATCCCCCTGGCCGACTCCATGGATGTCCCCGGCATTATGACCCGGAGTGTCAGCGATGCGGCCACTGTGTTAAGCATCATCCAAGGCCTTGACGTGCAGAGAGACTCCACAACAGTCCACAGCCCATCGTCATCTACAGAGCTGCCAGAGGAGTTTGATGTGAAGGACATCTGCATAGGCATTCCTAAGGAATACCACGCCCCGGGACTGTCCCGGGAGACACTGGAACAGTGGAGTCGTGTTGCGGACATGTTTGAGAGGGCAGGGGCGAGGGTGGAGCAGGTCTCCCTCCCCCACACCCAGCACTCCATTGTGTGCTACCATGTGCTGTGCCACGCTGAGGTGGCGTCCAACATGGCTCGATTTGATGGCCTGGAGTACGGTCACCGAAGCAACGTGGACAGTTCCATAGACGCCCTGTACGCCGCCACCCGCCACGAGGGCTTCAACGACGTGGTGAGAGGGAGAATACTGTCAGGGAACTACTTCCTGCTTAAACAGAACTACGAGCGCTACTTTGTGAAGGCGCAGAAGGTCCGCCGGCTGATTACTGACGACTTCAAGCAGGTGTTCGGTTCGGGCGTTGACGTGCTGCTGACGCCCACCACTCTGTCCGACGCGGCGCGCTACGCCGACTTCGCCCAGGAGGACAACCCCACACGCAGCGCACAGGAAGACGTCTTCACACAGCCGGTCAACATGGCAGGCCTCCCTGCTGTTTCCGTACCAACCGCCTTATCAAGTCGGGGCCTTCCCATTGGCCTACAGCTCATAGGCCCCGCCCTGCAGGACAGGAAGCTGTTGACGGTCGCCAGGTGGGTGGAGCAGAGAGTCATGTTTCCCTCCATCGACTTCCATGAAGCCTCCTGTGATGCAGAGGTCACCAAAAGGAAACAGACTTCACCTGCATGAGGCAAAAAAAACACATTGAGCTGCCTGGACCAGGACTGTATGCCCCAACTCGTACGGCACCGTTCAGCAGGGGGATGAACTAGGAAGGATAGCGTATTCCTCTGCATGCATTAATACACCCTCTCAGTGAAACCCTTCACTGTCAGGTGAAAAGAAGCTCTGGAGACTTTATGTATAGCATACGTTGTTGTTGTCAAGCGCTCAGGTCACCCAACACAGAGAAGCTGGAAGTTCCCTGTGCTAAAAGCGCACGGACAACACTCCAGTCCACACGTCCCAAACTCTTCTCCCTTCTGGCTCCAAAACTTTGGAATGCACTTCCCATTGCAATCAGAACTGCAGATTCGCTCCCAATCTTCTGCCGCAGTCTGAAAACGCACCTCTTCAGGCTCCATCTTAGCCCATAGCACTTGCAGTAGTACTTGAGCAAAGGCTCAACAACTTATGTATCTTAGATAGCATTATTATGTAGACTTATATATAGCATTTCATGTAAACATAGCACTATATAGTATATATATATATATGCATAGTATAATTAGCCTATATAGTTTTTCTACTGTTACGTTCTTCACAGTAACTTTGTATGTATATGATGTATTGCCATGCTTTTTTCTTTGTTCATGGTTATGTAAATCGCTCTGGATTAAGAGCGTCTGCTAAATTTTAAAATTTAAATTAGTGTAGCCACGCCCAGCAGCCGGCGAAAACTAGAGTTCTCAACAGGCCCAAAAATTAAAGCCCGGCCCAGCCCTATGGGCCCTCATCAAACCCTGTACACTCAAGACACTGCCCCCACTGCCACCCTTAGATCTCCATATATGGAGCTGACCTGTTCTGATATTCCATCACTCGTCCAGCAGTCTGCTGTAATCTGACGTGAACACTGAAGTATTTTGCACTGTGCCCTTCTCTCTCCATTGTGTAACAGCTGATGTGGTGGTTTGTGGGGTGGGTGGAAGAGGATAAGCAAGCTACTTGTGTATCGTATGTATTTATCTGTTTGTATCTGTGTACTGTATGTTTTGTGTATTCGTGTACTGTATGTGTTTTTTTGTATTTTGTTTTATGGGTCCCTCTTGAAAATGAGATGCTGCATCTCAAGGGGCTGTACCTTCAATAAATCTGAAATACATCTGAAATCTGTCAACTAGGCGTGCACATGACCTCAGGTCGCTTCTCGCCCTCATATCAAGCGTCTTACTGGTACTAGAGCTGCTATTTTCAAATAGCCTATGCAGGTTTAAAGTAACCTGACCCAGATCTAAAACACACTTTCTTCACAATAGTCAGGCTAGGGCTTGTTTTCCTAGTTGCTTATTTCTCTGACAAAATATGGCAACACTGCCATGGGCATGTCAAATGGAGTTTGGGCGAACTATCTCTTCCGGGTCGACAGAAAAAATAGCACACAGCACACTGATGAAGAGTTAGCGGGCCAACAGTTTTTTTTTTACCTAATCCAAGAAGAAAGCAAATATTGGACGTATAAACACTTCCAATAACAGAACATTCCACTGTATCGTTCTGTAACCACATGACACAGGTGAGTCGCTTAGTTCAACCCGCAATGAATGAACCAGCTGTTTACCGGCTGTAGATTACAAGGCTAATAGCTAGCCTAGCTGTTAGCACTAGCACAGTGGTGCATGTGCCGCATGTGAGTTGAGGAGCAGCCCTCAAACGGACTAGCGGCTAGCCAAAGTATATACATATATCTTTTTGTTCTTCAGCCGTGTTAACTACTGACAGTGCTCATGATACAATCATAAATGCCGACTACCAACTTTATTTTCTTCCTCCAGTTTAATGTCATTACTCTTAAGTTGGCTGTTTGTCCAGCAGGCACATAATAGCCAGCTGGATTCTGGGCTGCATTGCATCATCAGACAGATGATTAGTTGGATCTCAAAACTGCCACGGTTCATAAATGATAATATATGACATTGAGGTGTGAAATGAACATTGTCCATTCCTAGACCATGTCAGTGCTGCAGTCTGTATTTTAAATACCGTTTAATCCAATCAAGGATGGACCATTTGACCCCTCCTTTCTGATTAATTGAAAATGGTGGACCCTATTGTAAACAAGTGTAATGCTTTATGGGGTGGTCCACAGTTTTTGTCTTGAGTTGTGCTTGGAATGTACTGTAATTCAGCAAAGAGTTAATAAATACTTCAATCAATCAACCAATTCTCATTCTTATCCGTTAAATTCAGTTTTACGCTTTTATAATTGATTAATAACTACATTCTTGTTCATGTTGATTTGATCCCCGTCTAATTTGTTGTTATTATTATTTTTTTCTTTCACAGAGATGCCAGGCCTCAGCTGTCGATTTTACCAGCACCGGTTCCCGGAGGTGGAGGATGTTGTGATGGTGAACGTGAGGTCCATCGCGGAGATGGGTGCCTATGTCAGCCTTTTGGAGTACAACAACATCGAGGGCATGATCCTGCTCAGCGAGCTGTCGCGTCGACGTATCCGCTCCATCAATAAGCTCATCCGCATAGGTCGCAATGAGTGCGTAGTGGTCATCAGAGTAGACAAAGAGAAGGGTAAGGTTACCTGAGGACCGATTATCTGCAAATTGTCTTTTAAATCCTAATGTTTTTTTCTGCTAAACGTATGTTTCTATGTAGCCGCAATTTGCAACTCTAGATTTTTTAAATAATCAGATGAATCTAGAGTTGCAATACCCTCCATTGACTTCCTACTCATCCAATTTACATTTGCGATCTGATGGTATTAAACAACGTTAAACTCACCAACATTTCAGCTCTAGGCCAAGCTTGAATTATGCTCTTTCGAACTGCAAAGCGTTTGTTTCATAAAAATCCACTGTAGACATGTTATGAGCTACTTTCTGTCAAGAAAGTCTCTTCAGGTGATATTATTTCTAAGTGCTGGAGTTTGGAAGCACTCGTCACTGAACGGCCCTTCGTACGGCACCTGTTTCACATTTGCACATAATCCAGGCGGCAGCAGCATGACTTGTTAATAAAAACGAGTGCTTCCAAACTCCAGCACTTAAAAGATAATATCACCTGAAGAGACTTTCTTGACAGAAAGTAGCTCATAACACGTCTACGGTGGATTTTTATTAAACAAACGCTTTGCAGTTCGAAAGAGGATAATTCAAGCTTGGCCTAGAGCTGAAATTAGTTTAATGTCGTTCAATACCATCAGATCGCAAATGTAAATTGGATGAGTAGGAAGTCAATGGAGGGTATTGCAACTCTAGATTCATCCGATTTAAAAAAAATCTAGAGTTACAAATTGCGGCTAGTTTCTACGTCACTCAGCGGTTATCAAAATTGGTCATGTCGAGGACCCCCAAATGTTTTTGTGTTTGGCCACGGACACCCCATCTCACCACAGAAGCAAAGACTTGAGTTAAAAATGTTCGTTTAAAAAAATATGTATACTGGTATTCAGAGATTTTCCACAAGCTCCTCCTAGCGTGGCACAAAGGGACACTGTACACTATGTTTGAGTAGCCAAAGTTATAAAATGACACGAATGCTTTCCTGGTTTTAATGTACAAAGATATTGATTCTGTGGCACTAGCCTCCTTAGCTTCACAGGCCATAATAGTTGATGCATTGCGAAATATGCCAACAATGTTTTGCCCGTGTCACACATCGGCCTATTCCTCCACTAGCGGTGTCAGGCCTAGGGTAACCGGAACGCTCGCACCAAAACACGCTTGGTTAGGCATCGTTTTTACTGAGGTTAAGTTCAGTTATAAGGTTAGGTTCTGGGCTGGCTTAGTTTTATTGAGGTTACGTTTAGTAATAATAAGGTTAGGTTCTTGCATAGTTTTACTGAGGTTATGTTTAGGAATAATGTTAGGTTTAAGCATAGCTCACTCGGGTTACGTTACAGGATTTGCCCCCCGGGCCAGCGTGTTTCTGGGGTGAACGTTCTTGCATTCATATACCTAGGACCACAATGGAACGGGACTATATTGTTATCTTTTTAGCCTAGCCTAAGTGTTGATTTACATTTGTGTTGTTTACAACTTTGACTAATAAAGTATTCAATGTGTTCGGTGTCCGCTAAATAACTAGGTTTGACAGTAAACTAAACATTCTGAAGTTTTGACTTCAGAACGATCTGCCTAACAAGCAGCAGCTTGTTAAAAAGCCTGTAGTAACGTTTCCCTTCTCAACACTCTCTCTCTAGGATACATTGATTTGTCAAAAAGAAGAGTTTCTCCAGAGGAGGCCATTAAGTGTGAAGATAAATTCACCAAATCCAAAACTGTAAGTCAAATGAATTGAGAGAAATGATGATTCCATCACATATTACTGTTATGTCATTATTATTCATCCCGTAACCCACTGATCACAGTTCAGTTTATTTCTACAGTTATCATTGATCATTTGGTTTTGCCTCTTATTTGGTTCAGTGGCTAAATCCTTATTGTTAGCCATGAGACTTTCAATCGCAGTCGGCTCTCTCACATGATTTGTTATACTTGACATGGAAACGTAAAAAATCTTATCATGTAGAGGGTCCAAATGGGAATGGCATGGCTCCCATGTGGGTCTCGCCGACTGTATGTGGCTGTGACATCAGTCATGTATGAGATGAGTCTGATGCAGCATAAAGTACAGCAAAATAAAAAAGCAATAAAAAGCAATTATGATGACACATACAGGCATGTTACAGCTGCTGAGACATGGGGAAGTCTTTTATTGATTTCCATGCATACAAATGGTTGGTTGCGCTGACACCACCTGGGCCGTCGTGATTGCAGGTGTACAGCATCCTTCGACACGTGGCAGAGGTGCTGGAATACACCAAGGACGAGCAGCTAGAGAGCTTGTTTCAGCGCACCGCCTGGGTCTTTGACGAGAAGTACAAGCGGCCAGGATACGGAGCATACGATGTCTTCAAACAGGCTGTGTCGTAAGTACTCCCTTAAGACTAGTGATTATATTCACACGGCTGCTATTTTGCTCTTCGTACTAGTAATCTATACCGTATATATATACACACATGTATTCATGGCATGGCTCCTATTAGGGGGTGGGCTGTCTAAAAGAGGTTTGTCTGTGTCTTTGTGCACTTTCCGGCTACTCTTGTGAGTCACGAACCACTGGACCAAAGAGCAGCATAAATCCCTGAATCTCTTTGTAAATATTTAACACCGGAGTGGAAAATAACTATTTGGAAGTAACTATGACATCTCATGGAAGCGAAGTTGTAAAGCCCTAATGACACCAAAGGGTCACCGTGCAACTCGTTGGGTCCAAACTGTTGCAAGGAGTTGCGTGGTGACCCTTTGGTGTGATATGTGTCCGTTGAATTCCATGCGTCGAATCGCTTGGGTCAACATGCAAACAAGATGTATCACACCGCAGGGACATGCGCTAAAACATTCTTGACCCTTTGGTGTGATTAGGGCTTTAGACTGCATATTGTGTTTATTTATTTTTTTATAAATGTTTTTATTGGCAGAAAGTGTTTTTTAAATGACCTGACTGGAATTCATCACAAAAGATCATCCATCAATCCATCTTCAACCGCTTATCCGTAGTCGGGTCGTCCACCAGAGAGCTCCAGACATCCCTGTCCAGAGCAACATCATCGACTTCCTCCTGGCGGATCCCGAAACGGTGCAAAGCCAGGGAGTCGATGTAATCCCTCCATCTGGTCCTTGGTGTGCCCCGGGGTCTCCTCCCAGTGGGACGCGCATCGAGGACCTCCCTAGGGAGACGCTCGAGAGGCATCCTAACAAAAGATCAGAAGTCCCAAAATAAAGATGATTTCATATGAATTTATTTGATAGGCAAAAGTATTGGAATCTCTAGTTTTGTCTCCCTCAATGTGAGATTCACTTTTAATTCATTAATCATTCATTAATTCACTCATTAGAATTACACTGCCATTCAGTTCTCTTCCGAGGCACCTTTTACACGAACGGTTTCCATAGAAAACGGTGAAAACATTCAAGTATCGTTAGACTACAATCGTTAGACCGCGCTTTCTCCTTTTTGACTTCCACAGAGATCCCGCCATCCTCGATTGCCTGGAGCTGACGGAGGAAGAGAGGGCTGTTTTGATCGACAACATCAACAGGCGACTCACTCCACAGGCTGTCAAAATCAGAGCAGGTGGGGGACCTCGCCATAGTCACCACCATCTTGTAAGAAAGACACCCTGAATATACATTTTAGCATTAACGTGGGACCTAATGATAATCGGAGGTGACCAGTGTCTAACCACAATGGCATTACACACCTTTACCGATCAACAGCTAAACCCGAGATTCTTTTAATCGAGCAGAGCAAGTATTGTGATCGGTTGTGGACCAGGGAGATGGGGTAATGGGTGGTCATCGATTGGCTGGAGTAGATATCCGTGTGTGTGGGGTAGAAACCTCAGACAATAAAGCCAGATATATTACAGGAGCATGATGATGACGAAAGAGACTTACGTTAGAAGACCCTTTATAAACAACGACTAAGATGATGTCATCGTTACAATTATCTCACAGTATTGGTAGAACTTTAGGGAACCTAAACGTAAGTGTCAGGAGAACTTGCGAGTACTTGCACTCTGCTCCGCCAGGTATGGCCTACTTTTGTTTGTTTTTAAAGATGTTTCTCCATCTCACAGACATTGAAGTGGCGTGCTACGGGTATGAGGGCATCGATGCCGTCAAAGAAGCCCTGCGGGCAGGACTGGGCTGCTCAACGGAGGTCATGCCTATCAAGGTGCGAATAGCTGAAACCTTCTTAACCCATCAGTCCACAGATGGCATGGACGAATACCAGACATCTCGCTGTGATACCAACTCGCCGCAGCGAAAAGTCGAGAGAAACAATTTCATTATTAGTAATTTATTATATAAAAAATAATCAGTGTAGTATGTCGAACCCAGATATGTTATAGTTCATCTCGAAATTGAGCAAATTATTTTGTGCAATTAAATGGTATAGTAATTAAATGTTATAAAGGTGAGTAATGATTTGTCCATTAGGAACAGTGTTAAATGTAATATAGCTAGGCGGGAAGTAGACATGATAGTTCAGTTGGTGATAAAAGCATGAAATTTGGCACAGATGACCTTCATATGACCCTAATCGAAAAAATTGGAATTCTGCGTGGCCGGAGGTTGATTATCGATTAGGGTCATATGAAGGTCATCTGTGCCAAATTTCATGCTTCTATCACCAACTGAACTATCGTGTATTGAAAACAGCTACTTCCCGACTAGCTAATAATTGACATACGGTATTTACTCTCTTGATATCGCATTCCTACTCCATCTAGTGTAAACTCTAAACGGCTATACTCCCGACCTTTCAATGCCAATTAAAATAAATGTTTGAGATGTTTTAGAAGTAAAACTAATTATATGCACTAAATTGCGGCGCGTTGGAAAAGCGGCGAGCTCTCCGTATCCCGCATGGACACTATTTAACCAGTGTTGACTTGTTGCTTGGCAGATCAACCTGATCGCTCCTCCACGGTACGTGATGACTACGACCACTCTGGAGCGCACAGAGGGCCTCTCTGTCCTCAACCAGGCCATGGCCGCTATCAAGGAGAAGATCGAGGAGAAGAGGGGTGTCTTTAACATCCAAATGGAGGTGAGAGGCAGCCCTTTAGGAAAACCTCAAACTATTTTTCTTTATGGTTTGTGATTTTATAGTCTTAAGGTATATACGTTTGTATAATTTGCCACTTAAAAACTTTGACCTACAATGAATTTGAAATCCAGTAATCTGTCAGATTTGGTGAGCTCAATGGTGTCATTAAGGAGTTGCAGAGTACATCAATTAAACCTGTAAAACATTTGAATGCACATTTCATGAATTCTATGCTGTAGCTCTGACCGATTGTAATTTGCATAAGCTTTAACACTGAGTCAAAAACATGCAGTTCTGCTGCTTTCTGGGCTATTCATTTAAAGATGGTGGTTGATGGTAACCTTAATGCCGCCAAATTGGCTCTTCTGGGACGTATTTTTCTGTGTAAGCCCAGGCTGTAAGCCCAAGCACAACATATATTGTCTGTAAAAATCACCAAACACCCTTTAACTGTAAAGGAAAATACCTTCTCCATTCCACCCAAATCACATTTTGAATAGAAGCTTCTGGAAAATGCATTCTGTTCTGTATGCGTCATGCAAATAAATGTTCCGTAAACCCCACGTCCCCCTCAGCCCAAGGTGGTGACGGACACAGACGAGACAGAGTTGGCCCGGCAGCTGGAGAGGCTAGAGAGGGAGAACGCCGAGGTGGACGGAGACGACGACGCAGAGGAGATGGAAGCCAAAGCGGAGGACTAGCTCCCTATCCTCAGGCCGCCGTGGGAAAGAATGCCCGGAAATGAGAGAGGAAGGTGGACGGACGTCGTCCCGGTCGCGCAGTCACCCAGATATTCACTTTACACATTAGCAAAAAAAAAGAAAAATGTTAACCCAACTGTTCATTGGCTAACGACCCAATCTGTTTTGTCACAGGAGTTGATGACACTACTAGACGGACAAAAACAGTTCTCAATTTATATTACATATTTATCTTATATTTTTTAAAATACACCATATGTGATAGGATTAAACAATAGAGCCATTCGCGAACAGTGGCCTTCTCTAATTTCTTCCTAAAACAAAAAAAAGCCCAGTCTTCAGTATCCATGCAGCATCACCTCTGGCTTGTCACAGGGATGTGGTTCAAAACAGAGGAATGTAGTTTCTCGTCGGTGTCCGGTCAACACCGCCGGTCATGGGTGACTTTTTGTTATGTTCGGCTTCCAGTTAAAAAGGTTTTTACAGACGGGATTTTGCTCTCATTAACCTCACACATCAATAAATATCTGGAAGTTTTGATCTCAACGCGTCTTTGTCTGTTTATGGAGTTGTTGGGTGCAGTGGAATTTCACTCACTGTGCCTCTCGGCACTGTTACGATAACACCTTATGACTGGGTATACCGGAAATTCAGAACAATGCGTCAACCACCTTTAAAAGGTTTAACGATAATGTTCATATCAGTATGGTGAACGTTTTTGTCTGGGGACCCCCGGAAATGCTTTGACCTTGTCCTGTTCATTGTCAATGGGAATTTAATCTGTGTAGGACAAATTGCCCATTTGCTCGTCCACATATGACGTAAATTCTCCATTGTCAATGGGAATCGAATGTGTAAGATGAGAAGCTACACTATAGCTGAATATATGAGGGGCTAACGCCCCTCAGAAAAGACAAAAAGACCTTGATGCTATATACTGTACATATCAATAACTATCCAAAAAGGGGTTCCCGTCTTGAAACCTGCAAAGCGAGTTCCTGCAAGCCTAAACCTTGAAGGTTTTGTGTTATATATTCTGCATGTTTCCTGATTACAACATAGTATGATTAAAACAATTTTGAATAGTTAAAATAGCCAATCTACATCGACACAGAGCTTGTAGATTGGTTATTAGTTATATATTAACTATTTAAAAATGTTTTTCAAAATGGTAAAACAAAAACCGTAGTTTAGGGATAAGGGGTTTACGATGGATGGAAAATATATGCTCCGACAGGATATAGGAGGGGTTATAGCGTCCCTCGAAAATGAGGGCAGGAAAGTGAAGACGCCCAAAAGTGATTGGCCGGAATGACATTTGTGATGATTTGATTGGCTGAGCAAGGAATATAAGCCTGATTTAGCATCCTGTCTGATTTACTATCATAATGGATGATGGATGGTGTCCTGAAAGTGTACATACAAACTCACAACCCGCTTCAATTCTGCTCCCTATCAGAATACTGTAACATGCAGCATTTCTCTCTTCTTCCTTTGGACTCTTTGGCCCTGATGCAGCGCTACAGCAGGTTGGGGCTGTTGGCCATGCAAGGCAAGTTCATTCATGTGTATAGCCTAGTACACCTCAACAATCCAAAAGATTTTCACAAAACATAAATTGTATTTAGTACCAGTTTATCCTGTTAATCTCATTCACACACAGATGTGTATGAGTTTTGGTTCCCGGTAACTATGAGGCCAGTGTATGATGTGTGAGTACTTCTGTCACATGATACGACTTACTAATGAGTAATGGCATCAGGGATATCCATATTTGGGCATTTGCTGATTCTTGTACAGATGTGCATAATTTAAAGAAGGATGGTACTTGGAGGCCAGTGTATGATGTCAGTATGATGTCAGAGTACTTGCCGTCACATCATACGTCTTACTAATGAGTAATGACATCAGGGATATCCATATTTGGGCATTTGCTGATTCTCGTACGGATGTGCATAATTTAAAGAAGCATGGTACTTGGAGGCCAGTCTATG
>OOFJ01107237.1:0-10028 GCA_900323375.1 Benthosema glaciale
TTCCTACACCCACACTTTCTGATAATGAACAATAAGGCCATCACACGGCTAGCACTTTCGATATCAAATGACACTGATCACCGCCTGTATCGCTTCTTTAACCTCATGCCATCTGGACAAAGATACAGAACCTTGCCATGGAAAAAGGTTAGTTTTAGTAGGAGCTTTGTCCCCTCAGCCATCGCGGCATTAAACAAATTGCCCCGCCGATAGGATGATTCTGTATACAGTGGGGCCTCATGTTTTTGTATTGTCTTGGTGTTATGTGCTCTGTGTTGTTTTGATGTGGGTGTTTTGAACAGACTGTGAAGATGAATATCCTTCAGGACAATAAAGATTATTATTATTATTATTATTATTATTATTATTATTATTATTATTATTATTATTATTATTATTATTATTATTATATTTAAAGCGATCATTTTGTAAAATTTTCAAATGGCAGCTCTACCCACGACTTTTGCGTGGTAACTATACAGGAAAAGTAGTTATTTATTATTTGAAACCATAAAACTATATGGCCCAGTTAGGTTTCGCCCATTTCCCTCGAGGTAAACCGGCAATAAAAAAAGATGACGTGAACCAAGTTCAAAGTCCCTCCCACTTTACCGGCATCTTTAAAGTTGTCTCTGTCGTGACAGGAGAAGGCGGCCATGTCTCCGGTACGGTGCGTCTTACACAGGCCCAGCTCCTCAGTGGCGCGCAGCAGCGTACAGCGAGGGGCAGAGACTACGATGATGTCTCCACCGGCGTCTTCACCAGGGTGGGCCAGTAATGCAGCACCTGGGGCGAGGGGAGGTTAAGGCAAGGTTTTCCAATTAAGCGATTTGAGTCCATTCATAATGGCAGAATCACCACCGTCACTGATTTCCGCCTCTTTGTTCCTGCGGTCAGCGCGATGTCTCGTACTTCTATCAGCCATTCTGTTGTTCAAAACGAGACGTCTCAAGCCTATTAATTAACTTATATAATTAACTTATTATAAAGATATTTGATGAATGGAACCCCGACTTTAGTGGTATTTCACAGCCTACAAATGTAAACTGCTTGTGTTCATACTTGGAAGCCTCGGTAATGTCCATACTGTACATTGTGAAATTGTGAGAGAGGCCTGCAGATTGCAGGAATGAATACCCAAGCTAAGAGCTAAGGCATTGTTCAAATTCTGTTCATAATTCTGTCTGTAATAATTGGCAGTTGCCATATATGGAGAAGGCGATGCTTCCTGTACCTGTGATCTGTATCCTTGTTGTTGAGTTTCCCAAGCTTGTGCATCTACTAATGTTTGTGTTCAAGAATTTCTTGCAAAATGTGAACGCAAATAAAGATGTTAAGTGTGTGTGTGTGTGTGCGTGCATGCGTGCGTGCGTGCGTGCGTGCGGCGTGCGTGCGTGCGTGCAGTGACCCAGATGATGAGGTACTGTACATAGTCTCGTCGTTGCATCATTTCTCACCTCCCTCCTTCGCCGAAGCTTCGATAAGTTTGATGAGCCACTTCTTGGTCCCTTCTTGGACCCATCCTCCCAGCTGCACCAGGACCAGCGGTTCCACCTGGTCCGACTCGCAGCAAGGGCAGCTCACCTTGGTCCAGCCTGACGCCATGCTGCTGCTGCTCGCCCCTCTCTGCACTCCCTCCAGAGCCTCCTTGTCTCCTGGACTCTGCCTCTTCTGTGTGGAGTCACCACCACCGTCGCCTTCAACCGAGGTCATGATAGAGGCTATAAAGAGGTCAAAAGAATGGAGTTTAAAAAAGAGAGAATACATTTAAAAATGTAGCCTTTACTACAAGAGTGTATTTCTACCATAGCTAAATAAAGGTATGGTGGATCTATGAGAAGAGAAAAACAAGCACTCTCAGTCCAAACATGCAGATTATCAGGTGCACGGCTCACAAAGAATCACCTCAGAGTCAGCGTGTATATGGTAAATGGTGCATTTTTATATAGTGCCTTTATCCAAGGAGCTTTACAGTACATAGTGCATCACCCTGTCATACACACATTCATACACCGATTGCGGAAGAACCCATGCAAGGCATCAACCAGCACATCGGGAGCAATTTTGGGGTTCAGTCAGTGTCTTGCCCAAGGACACTTCGACATGTAGACAGGAGGAGCCGGGATTCTAACCTCTGACCGACGGATCATGGGACAACCCGCTCTACCGCCTGAGACACAGTCACCCCACAGCCACAGTCACCCCACAGTGTGTGTGATATACACGCCGAGGAAGGCTTGACGCCCAAACACGTCCGTGTTTTGTCTGTCTGTCTGTGCTGCACAATGCAATAATGCCAATAAATAGATATACCTTAAATGGACTTTGGAGTGCTGGCTATCTCTCTTTTATGGTGGATATACCGTATATGAGTCTATGTATGAGCCTATGTATGCCCACAGGAACTCACAAGTATTTATTGCCTCCATAGACTCATGCCACTATTCCCTGCCTGCTGATTAGACCAGTATGACTCTATCTAGGTTACCAGTTATTAGGCCTGTTTTTCATCCCTGCCTGTATCTAGACTTTACCTTTGCCTAAGAAGGCATTAGGCCCTAACGCCTTTGTATGCAGACAGATGGACTATGGCTAAGCTTTAGCCCTCTTGTTATTTTTTATTAGATATTGGCCCTTTAATACTGTCAAGTCACATTTCTTTCATCCACAAACAAAAACAGAGACACACACACACATCACATGCACACACACGCACGCACGCACACACTTCAGTCGCTCTCTCAGTGGTCTGACTACATTCCCACTGACAGGGGGGACCCCCTGCAGACGCCATGCGGCCTGCCCCTTCACAACAACAGTCTTCAATAGACTGTTGAACTTGCGTAATGCCTCCTGTGCCTGCAGCTTTTGGGTCCTATATCAGTTTGGTGTCCTGACAGGGAAAATAGCTTCAAATAAATATTATTAAACAGATATTACTATTTGGCATGAATAAGACACAAATATTGTATTGTATTGTATTCTATCAATTTGTATTGTTCTGTTTCTCAACGATACGACGGATACACTACTGTGTTTTGTTCTTCAAATACTCCATGGAGTGGTGGTGGTTATATCTGTGTAATGTTAGCAGGTGTTTATAATCATGCTGGAACAGACTGTTAAGCTTATACAGCAGAGATGAACAACAAAGTCATAGTTTTGTTGGCTAACATTATATCTCCCTGTTTAATAACGGGTGACCATTTGCATATGCCTACTGTACAAGCATGAGACTTTATACTGTAGCAGATAGTCCAACAGATAGTGTAGCAGACATGTTACAGTATATAGTCATTTGTTTTCATACAGTATGCAGTCTTGATTGTATAATTTTATATTATATCATATAATTTTATATGGCACAGTATATTAATGCATTTATATTCACCATGACCATGTATTGCAACTTGAGTGGTTAGAGAACTGAACAGATATTTGAACAACAGACAGTACATTTGACTATACTGTAATAAGCTGTGACAGCTAGACATGACTTGACTTCTACATTGCCATCTATGGTCTCACAATAATAGTGGATGTCATCCAAATGAACGGACAGAGTTGCATGATGGCGTACAGCAGAAATTAGAACATGGTTATTGAAAGACAGGAGTGCAGAGACAATAACACTGCATATTACACACACAGTACAGCTAATTACGATGGCAACCCCCTGTGCAACATCTTGAGAGGAAACAGTGGTTAAAGCTGGCACACTACCTCACTTCCTCTGACAACACATGACAGCCGGGGACAGTCTGTCTGTAGTAGTACTGACAGAGTAGTAGTATGAATACGAATATCCAGCAAAAGTGGTGTACACTACAGTACAGTACCACAGACTTATAGGCCTAATCCTGCTTGAGTTGTGCAGTTTATATGCAGCAGAGATGGAGGAGGAGGGGTATTAAAAGTGAGAGAAAGTGACCATGACTCAGGAAACACAGCAGCCTACCTAATAGTGTAGGGATGATGATGATGATGATGATGATGATGATACTATTCTGATCTGCTGCAGTTGGTCAGCAGGTCCACCACACCCACTCCAGAGAGGGATCAACATGAATAAAGAGAGAGAGGGAGAGTTCTAATGCTATACTTCATCTCAACAACAAGGACACAGAAACAAGACACTTGCATGCACTTACCTTGTACGAGTGTGTGTGTGATGATCCACTTCCCCTGGCGTGTGTGTGTGTGTGTAATGGGTGTGTGTGTGAATCTGTGTGTATGTACAGTATGTCTGAAAGTGTTTATGGCAGGAATGCGGTGAAACTTCCCCAGGCTAAAACAGGGTGTGGACTGGAGGACTGTTTGGTTTACATGCAGGCTCCGCCCATCATGCTGCTTAGCTTCACTTCTTCCTCCATGAATTGTACTGTGCAGCAGCAGCAGCAGCCCCAGGTCCTACTGTCCTACTGCCCAACAACGCCCCCTCCTCACACACACACGCACACACGCCACGCGCACGCGCACACGCACACACCGCAAGCATTTGTATTGTAAACTGTTATGTAGCAGGCTCACGCCTGCTCGGGAGTTATGGAAGCCCAGGTTTCCTTGATGCTTGCTATCAACTCTTCTTTGTTTTTGGGCCTGGTGCCCCTCATCTTCCTTTTGACAATACCCCATAGATTCTCAATAGGGTTGAGGTCCGGTGTGTTGGCTGGCCAGTCAAGCACTGTGATGGCATGGGCATCAAACCAGGTTGTGGTGCTTCTGGCGGTATGGGCAATAAGGGTCCATTTGGTTCGAAACTATCATTTATCTGGGGACCCCTGGAACTCCCTCAAGGAAGGACCCCTGCTGGGGTCCCCGGACCACTGCTCTAATCATTTTTGGTGGCGTAGTGGTCTAATTATTTGCCTTTGAATCCACACCTCACGAGTTCAAATCCCGCTCATAGCACTGCTTTTCCAACTACTACCTATTATTTTTTAACAACTGCAGACTACTTTTCTTGGACAATATTATATATCGGTAGTAGTTTTTAATAATAAGTCTGCCCATATTTGTGTATGTGTGTAGGCTACAGTGTTGGATAACATTTACTGTTTAGGCACAAAGATAAAACATATTTTTGTTTAAACAGCTTTTTAGGATGCAATTTGTCTCCATCTGGAGGTGAAACAATCAATGGTCAAGGCGACAGCTTTAGCTATGAATATTACACAGGAGCTGCATGGTTGTTATGTATCCTACAATTCATAATTTATGTAAAACATTTTCTATGAGGCCTTATCAGTGTGATACATTCCCCACAGTGTACAATGCAGCTATCAAATATTACAAAAATGAAAAAAGCACCACCATAATCCCACTTATTTCCATCACAACTTTAATGAAAATACACTTTTGTACAATACAATACTGTACAAAACAAATAAATAAAGCCATATTATGTAGCCCACAGCACTCAGGGAGACTTCCAGTCAAGCAGAGCATCACACTGAGCACTATGGAGAATTATGATTGTTTTCCATAACTGGGACTTTTCTGAGCAGAGGAAAGGAGTGAAATGAGAATTAAGTGATGAAGTCAGCGCTGATGGGCATGGACAGAATATGTTCTGATTCAGCCTCTGGAAGTCCATTCATAAACCGGGGTTGAAACATTCGTCATTTTCATGTACGAAAACTCAACACAATGTTGTAGTTCAATATCGACACAAATAATAAAAGGTTGGGTTAATCAAAAGTAGAATGGAAGATCTCTTTTCATTATTAATGCAGGTTTATGCACTTGATATATATATATATATATAAAAAGAAAACATAATAATTTACTGATTTATTAACATGAACAAATTAGGCTATTTCACATGTTCTTTGGCTGATGTAGCTTCAATATAGTGAATGGTAATCCATCATCTACATCCAGAAAGAAAGTTCTGGTCAGGGAATTATTGACTTTAGAGACACAGATGGTGTGGTTTTATCTTTTGTATGAGGTCTCCTTCTGTGTCAAAGGACAGAAATCCATTTTGCTAAAATTAAAAAACTTTCAGTCAGAACTAGTTGCATTACTGACATCACTGATCACTCACAGTCCCAATCTTTCACAAATTACTGAAACTAATAATTTAGCATTAGCACCTATGACATCATGGGCCTTATTTTGCGTAGCTTGCCTTAAAGGACCACTTCACCACTTTTCAACCTGCCTTCATATAATTGTTCCTCACTAATGTTCATGATAAAATGCCACCATTTTCTTCCTACTCGGTCTGTGTCTCATGGGAGGGCTGTGGGCAGTTCAGACACCCGTCCACCATGCGCATCATCGTTGGGGAATCGAAGCCAATAGAAACTGCAGGCTTTCTATACCTGAAAAGTTGCAATACGATAATGGAAGCCATCATTCTCATGATAATAAAATTCTAAATATATATATTTTTAATTTTTTTAAAGAAAATCTGCCAAACGATGATGTGCATGGTGGACGGGTTTCTGAACTGCCCACAGCCCCCCTATGGGACACAGACTGAGTAGAAAAAAGTTGAAAAGTGGTCCTTTATGATTTACCTGGAGGCGTGCATTTGCCACGCTTCATGGTCTTAAGTCTCAAGATCTGGTATGCAAAATATGGCCCCATCTGTCATTAATGAGACAATATGCAAAGTGTGGTGCTAGATAATGGTTTGCTTGTGGAATGATTTAATGAACCAAATGTGACAGAGAAGTATCGTTTGTTCGAGTGAACGTTAATGGAACGCATGCAGAATCCATTCCTGTGATTTTGGGAAACATCTGCCTCACAACTACAACGCTTTGGCAATCCAACTGAGCTTTGTGGAAATCCCCTCCGATAGCCAGATTGTCAATTAGACAGGAACGAGAGAGACGGTTTATGGTTATATATACATATAATATACAAACAGGTTGACATTAAGTGCAATTAAACATAGACACACAGGAGAGAATGAGTTTAACACATTTGCGTTTCCTCTACATTCATCCCTTTGAAGAGTAGATCCACCGTCAAAAGAACATATTTCTTTATCATCCTTCTTCATGGAGAATTTGGAGAAAATACAATTATTTGTCAAATATATAAATAGTCCCACAATCCAGAACTTCATGGCAACTACACTATGATTTGAAGCTACTGTAGTGTAAACTGTGCACCGAAAACTTCAACACTTCAATGTTTGAATATGTTACAGTAAAAGCGAAAAACCAGTAAAAGTGAGAACAACGGAACAGGGGTCGACCATCATATATTGGCCGTGTACTGCCTACAGTGCACATCTTACGTTCGCCGTCTCTTTTTTTTTTCAACCAGGGCCGCTGGCGTGCTTGCCCCAGCACACACGCACACACACACGCACGCAGGCTCTGGCCCACAGCCCGAAACCAAGCGCTTCACCCCCTATTTTATTTTCTTCGCTTTTAGTGGTTTCTCACTTTTACTAGTGTAACAAATACTACAGTTGTAGAGACACAGCAGTGGCAGTTTGTGAATTGTTGTGCGCCTTGCCTTTGCATTTGTGCGTGTCTCTGTGTACTGTATGTGATGCTCCTAAATAAAATGATTTAGTGGCGCATGTAGATGGAATACAAATATATTTTTCAAATCAATAACAGTCATCTGTCACTAATTTAGAACATCTCTGCCGCAGGCTAAAATAATTATCTGCAATATATTTTTCCGAAACAATCAAATTAGGCATTTACATATTAACACCATATACACAGGGCTTATATGCTCTAAATGAGCTTCAAACGTTTGAATGTGACAAACATTAGTAAATACATTGAGGGCCACAACAAGGTGAGAAACCAAACCACCGATTCTCTTTTTATATAGATGATATGGGGAGGACTTCATCTGGAAAGGCAAACGTCACCCATGACTTCAATTCACTTCCATCATTCAACCCACTGGGACCTTGATATCTCCGTTTGAGTTAAAGGAAATGGAAGGTGATCAAACTAACTAAAAACCGTGACCAAAAAGGTATAAAACTTTTGTGCATTTTCCTTCGATTCGTTTTTCTGACTGGCCAAAGAGCAACGGAGACAAACTAAACAACTACTGGAGTACCCGGGGGTGCCCCAGGTGTACCCGGGGGTGCCCCAGGTGTACCCGGGGGTGCCCCAGGTGTACCCGGGGTGCCCCAGGTGTACCCGGGGGTGCGCCAGGTGTACCCGGGGTGCCCCAGGTGACCTCTGGAGTGCTGCTGCTCTTGGGAGCCGTCACACAATCCAGGTTGTCCCGAGCGTCTGAATATTGGAAGAGGAAGTCAATGCAAAATGCAATGGTTGCAGCCTTTTGGGTATACTCTATATAGACCACGTACACTCATACATATAGTATTTATGTATGTAACTAGTGAAGTAATTAGAAATGTTACTCCTAGTAGAGTAGTAGTACTATGAGCATGTGTTACATATTCATGTGTCATTTATACAGGGTGAGGATGTACATGTAATTGTATATAGTGTACATTGTTGCACACATGGGTGTCAGCAATTAATGAGCTGACATGACTCCAATTTAAAACTCCAATTTTCCTGTGGAAAGCACATTGCTCATGGGCGGTACATAGATAAATATAATATACATATTCACACGTGTGTCAAAGGCGGAAAGTAACTACTTAAGAATTGCTTTAGTTACTGTATTACAGTATAGTTTAGCTTATTATATGGAAAAATCATTAACATTTGTTAACCACATTAAATATGGTCATGCAGGACTTTCCGGTACCTGCCATAACTGACAGAAATATTAAATTGCTCACCAGAACAATGCCACAAGAGGTAACACATTAATCTATGTGGGCAAAACCGGCACAAAGAATCCCATCTGATTGTGTGTGTGTGTGTGTGTGTGTGTGTGTGTGTGTGTTTTAGTAATTGACAGTAGACGAAATAAGTTTCCATGTCCATGAAGTCAAATTAAATCATTGTACCGTCTCAAACACTGGGAACAGAGGAATATATGAGGATTGTTATTCCAGTGCGAGGTGTCCTCCGTCTTCTGTTCCTGAAACACACACACGCACACACAGTTTTAGCCATGGGTACAGGGTATGCACACACATAATCTGTCCTTAACCTTCAATGAAGCAACTGTCAGGCAAAATATTTTCATAAAAAGCCTGGAAAAGGGAGTAAAAGGCCATATTTATCACATATCTTATGATTTTCTTTGTCTAAAAGAAAAGGAGAGGAGATAGGAGAATGCTCCTATCTCCTCTCCCTGGTCGCTGTCCGCGCTGAATCCTCGCATCGGCGGGGAAGCGTTTCGCATCGCAATATGTTACATGGCGTGGACTATTATGGTTTCTGGGGACTGTTTGGGTATTTGTGAAGTGAAAACGACCGGGTCGGCTGGATTAAGATGGAAGGTAAATCCTGTAGCACCCTCGGCACAACATTAATACATTTTTTGATTAATATCTGGCATCAATTGGGTTAAAGAGCTGGAGAGACTCCTGTTACTGAATAACTATCATCAACTATAGAACAAAAAAAAAATCATTTACTCTACCTTACAGTAAATTTAAACTCAATTATACTCCATCTGATTTCTGTCATATCTCTGACAGAGATAAGATTTACAAGCTAAGAACGCATTTACAAGCTAAGAACACACAGCAAATCAGCTCTCAGCAAGCGAAGTGGCACCGTCACAGTTCCAGAATAATAAACCCGAACAAAACATGAATTTAAGTATTCGCCTTGGTTCGTTTGTATTGCGGTCCGTCGCCTGCGTTCACGGCGCTCCCGATAATTCTCGTCTTTGCATTGACTTTTTATGTAATCGCGCCGCTCTAACCATCCAAGTGAATGCACCTTAACACCACAAACACAAAACTACCTTGTCGTATCATTGCGGCTTCTTCATCCTATACTCTGTGATCCCTTCATCCATCCGCTCATCGTCCTCTCCCAGCTCCTCTTCCATCTCCTCCTCCCTCCTCTCTCCTTCCCTGGTCGTCGTCACGTGGCTCTGTCTGCCCCGCTGCTGCCTCGGGGTGCTGCGTCTCATTTTTCGGTACTGGCCTCTCCTCCTCT
>OOFJ01107245.1:0-12327 GCA_900323375.1 Benthosema glaciale
CGCACGCACACACACACACACGCACACACACACACACACACACACACACACACACACACACACACACACACACACACACACACGCACACGCACACGCACACGCACACGCACACACACACACACACACACGCACACGCACACACGCACACACGGACAAGACGAATGTCCGGGTGGAGATTAGTAATCAGGATTATAATTTTAGCATCATTTTGTGCAGCCCTAGTGCGCGTGAGAGTAAATTTTGCTTAATTACAGTGTCAATCAAACACTGTAAAAACAAATGGCATACAGACAAAGCAATTAAGGGATTGCTGGTTCATGATGAGTAATGAAAGATGACATTCATTATAAAGTGTGTGTGTTAGAAGTGTTTGTCTGACTGCATCCCAGAGCCATCTAGTAGAAGAGTTGCGACAAAAAAAAAAGTGCAGAAAACTGCCCTCGCACGCTGTTCATGCAGCCTGAAATAGGGACAAGCTGGAGTTGGAAATACATTGTTTTCAACGAGGGCGGCACAAATAATAGCTATGTTATAAATAATGTATTGTACAGTAACAACTAAAGTCTCTGTAATGTTTATGTTGTACTATTGCTATAAAATGATCTAAAATAAATGTATAAGATCATTAAAGATGGGCTGTTGCCCAATGCATTTCTGCCTACTTCCGGTACAGGACTTGTCATTATTTGTTGTCCCCATGCTCAATAGAAGTCTATGTAGAAGAGCCGCCATTGGACTGGCCCCATGAAGTGAACGGAGTTTGCGTAACTCTGTCTATACTCTAAGGCTCTGATCTGTACATAATATAGGCATGCTAGCGTGAATACCATTCAGGCATTCAAATGCAAGTGAGTTCAACACAACTGTTCAATGTGGCCCACTTTCAGAGATTATAGGCAGCAGTGCTCTGCTTCATACAGTGCATACTGTGTGTGTACAGTACATTGCATTCTTCAAGTAATCTCTCACTTCACAGAGGATTACGTCAAAAGCTTGGCTGTAAATTTATATAGTATACTTCCACCATTATCATCATACAAAGTAGCTGTAGTTACTATGGACATTAGTTGATTTACCTAAATGAAATCTTAGCGTTAATGTCCAGTGTTAAATTGCTGTTATTGACACTAGGAGGTAAAATCTCAGCAGGTCAGCATTTCAAGGTAATTTCTCTGCTCAACGCTGACCCCTGTCAGCCTGTAGTAATAATATTATGTCATATTTTACTGTATGTTATTTTATTATACTGTATGTATTCACAGCGGTAACCGTTGGACATTGGCCTACTTGGAACGATGCAAGTTGGAAATGAATGCCCCACCAAGATAGTATGCGTTGGAGTCTCTACAGTGGTTGTGCTGGTTCTGGACAACCGGAAATGCAGAGTACCTGCTCCCATGAATACACTTTCCGGCAGCGGCAGCCGCCACGGCGTCGCCACCAACTGCCGACAACAGCCGCATAACTAGTGCTAAACTAGTTATGAGTCCACTGAAAGCTGTTAAAAATTACAGCATCTAGGATCATAATCTTAATGTGTGTGATTGCTTAAAAGTCCATAAGAAGGGGCTCGGCTCGCACGACTTCGGCAGAGTTCAAATTTAATCTAGATTAATCTAGATTAAAAATAATGATCTATGCCCACCTCTAGTTCTTTCACAGCGAACGTTTTGAACTCAAATCTTTGCTTCTGGCGGGTCCATCCATGGAACAACATATTTTCAGATGGGGATCGGCGTGGCCAATTTGATATAATTCTGGGGGTCCTTGACATGAAAATGTTTGAGAACCACTGACATAGAAACATAGGTCAGTAGAAGGCATTTGTAGAATCGTCTTCAGGTCTATAGGGTTAAACATTCACCTGACACAAGGAGCTTTACAAATCCAGTACCAATATATTGCAACATCCTGTTTACTGTGGCCTACAATATAACTCATGACTCAAATGGAGATCGGCTATACAGTAGCTTATTATTACACACAGACCGATATGCACTGCAGTCACAAGAATGACAATTCCATGCACACGAACTGTATTCAATGCTGTGTTCCTCTTCTCTCTCTGCATTCATCTTGAATACTCAGCTACGCAGCTCTCTAGTCTAGGCTATGACCCTGATCTTTAATTTGTTGCGACAGTATTTGAAATTCTGAGGGCGTTTAGGTCCAAGATGTTAGCGCAAACTGGCGCACACCTGTGGGGATGACCGGGATATGAATTGGGGGAAACAGAAAAGCACCCTGGCTGAATGACCACGATCACTTGTGTGTCTCTGAATACTTCTTTAATAAGAGAGATGTGTGGTCTGAATGCATTTCGAAATATTAAGGCGTCATGAATCCTCCCTGATCTCACTCTACTCACAATTCTTTCATTCAGTCTATTCATTTGATGTCATGGTCACTATCCAATAGACCATTTCCAGGGCAACCCGTTTGCTGCATTTTGACGTGACTGAGTTGAGTTCAACATTGGTGACATTTGACCGGGTGTCAACCAGTAGGAAATAGGAAAGTAGCACTGTGGTTGACCCCATTTGGCAGGCATTTAATTTGTAGTTTTATTGCAGTGAGCCAACCACTCCAGCATAAAGGCCATTTCAGACGGGGTGCGAGTGGCATGGGTGTTCTGAGGGGCGTTCATGAGGGGACGAGTAGCGTGAAATAAAATCTGACCACAATCCAGGTGTAGTCGCTCGCTCGCGACGTGGACAAACGAGCATGCATGTGACAATTTCACGGGACAACACTTGCTTGTGTCAACGCCCCTCATCTTCTCTGCACATCCAAAATAATCACCCGCCTCTCTTGAAAATGAATTACCAAGGCATGTCAGCCGCTTCCCGTCTGAAAAGCTCTTAAGTCCAACAAACTACTACACACCACCACAAACGGGCATTGCCAAAATCAATCAGATCAAGACAATAATGGGAAATTGCTGTGTCTGATGCCTCATTTTCACCTGCACATTTTCTCATCTCATTCACTGGTCATCATTTAGTCAGCTCATTCACACTAAAGAATATGGCACTCTAATGTGACTTGCATACAAGTTAATCATGTTTAATAGCAATACGGAGTGAATGATTGACCTGCATGTCCAATCTATAGCTGTACTTTATAAATTAATTAATGCCATATTTGGTGTACAAGTTAAGAATCGTTCACATTATAAGCCGGGGATGCAACAAATCATTACCTTCAGCTCAGCAGTTTGTACCAGGCATCAGAGGCATGTGGGCACTGTTCAGTTTCTGTTTTGTGACATAGTGCATGTCTACTTTTGTGGGCACTACGGAGTACAGACAAACTCTGTTCTAGGACCAGGTCAATTGGTGTCACCTGGTAGTGTAAGTGATGAAGCTAGGGCTCCAAATGGTATAAATGACAGCACTTTGAAGGTGAGTATACGTCCTTCATTCAAGACACCATTCCATAACCTTTATTTTCCATTTAATTTAATTACTGCATGACTCTCAGTCAAGAAGACCATGATCACATTTTATGGCATAAAGATTATTAATTTAAAAAATAAAATAACATTTGGTTTATATGATTGTAATAACAAAATGAATGTAAACAAATGGGACATTTGAATTTTACTTTGGCAAATGCACTTCTCTATCATGCAGCATGCTTATATTAAAGCAAAAGATATTATACTCATCACCAAATGGATCATTACAAATGTTGCAAATCCAGCCGATTACATTACAGTATATCTTCAAATGACCTTGGGAATTTTGGTGTTGGAGGACACAAGCCAGCCTCCACACTAAAGCACGCTTATACAGTATCTCTCAAAGGAATTGTCCCGCAATTAATTTTATCTTGGGTGTGTTCAGGTCCATTACAGTGTTATCTCAACCACATTCCCAAATTCCAGTAATGCTGCAACTGACAGATGTGCGCAGAACAGAAGAATAACATTTTGTGAGGTAAAGGTCAGCAGCGCTGACACTAGCACATGAAACAAGATGAAATGCTTATGTCTCCTCGTCACTGTGTACTGATAGAGGATGATGACTTAACCATGTTATTCTTGTACCCTGAACACTTATTTGTGCTCAGAACTTCCTCCTATTTAGTCGAGGAAATGTGGCAGTACTGCCAGATTCCGTTTGGTATAAGGTTCATTCATTGCCAGACATCATTGAACAGTTACTTACATTGAGAAAGGCTTCTCATAAGACCAGTGCCAGACATATTGTTATTTTCTTCCAACGCTAATTTTACATCATCACCTTAGTGGTCTGTTTGAGGTGCTGTAGATTTGTTGTTGAGGACTCTGCACTTCCCGCACAAAGACAGCAGTTTGCTCTTAAGAGGAATTATAGGATTTTCTATCATGACACCGTGGAAAATTACCAGTACGCAGTATAATGAAAAGCAGTCATTTGACTGGCCATGAGTGAATCCACCTGTATTACACCCACTGACAATATAACGTTTGAGTCCCCCAAACGTTTTGGTGTTATCATTTTAGCCTAAATGTCTGACCTAGTGCTGCTTACATTGCTGTCAAATAAAGTATTTAATCAAACAATCAATCAAAACAAAATCTGACCACTGAGCCACAGGTATAAAAACACTGCTTGAATTTCATTGGCTATTGCCCACTATCGGCGGTTGATGTCGCCCAATTCGCCCGAAAAGATGAATTATTTTCATATTTTCGTCCGACGTTCCTCCGCCCACTTTTCGACCATCGACCGTTCGCCCATATCGCCTGCTATCGCCAGTAGTTGCCGGGTCCGATAGTCCCAAATAATGACTTCCGGAACATTCGCTCGCTGATTGGTGTCCCGTTATTAAAACGTACGGTTAGGCAGAAGCATTGTGCTAACCACCAAATCTGTCTTGAAAGACTACACTTCAACACGTAGACCTGGCGACCCGGGTGGTGACCCGGCAAGCTTCCAAATCCCAGACAGCCTCTCTCTACCCACTCAGCTATGGGCGTCCACAATGCATAATGCAATAAATGCATACCACCACAATCATGGTTATGAGTCCCTGTCTCTGTGCATGTTACATGTGCATACATACTAGCCCCCGGATTATACCACTGCAGCTTTGACGACCCCGAATACCGTACAGCACTAGTCTAGAGAGGAAGTGAGTCATAATAGTAATACAACAGGAAAGGGCAGTCACTTCCTGCTCAGTGTTCTGGGGACACACCATGCAGAGTGCAGGCCGGGGTGTGATGGGAAATCTCCATTGAGTTCTAACAATACCTGGAATGCGAACTGAGCATGCTATGAATACTTATGACATAAAGTCTATATGGCATGTGTATAACCTATAGATTCATAGTTTCTGTATTTGAATGTGTCCCCATTCACTGGCCCCAGGACACAGCACCACTAATAAAGAAAAGGAGTCACAAAGAAAAACAAACTAGGACAACATGAAAACCAGTCAATCTGTGAGTCATTCACAACAAGAGCGGGAGGGAGTACAGAAACTAAAAGAAAAACTATTTTACAACCTGTTAACTCCTCTACGTTAAATAGTACCCAGAGGAGGCGGACTTGATGCTCAAGGGAATAGTCCACTATCTGAGTTTGTTCAATATATAAGTCAAGTCAAGTCAATTTTATTTCTAAAGCTGAACAGCATAAAACAAACAGAAAATGCACAAGAAAAAAACAAAACAGTAGAAACAGTTGTCATATATAAGGGTATGTAAACAGGGATCTCGATTATATTTAGTTTACAATGGCATGAGTTAGTAAATGGGCAATTTGAACCAGTAATGAATAAATAGTGATCTGTACAAAAAGGTATACATGTATTAAACTGGAGCTCTTTGACACTAATGATTCAGAACGGATTTAGTGAGGACATTTGAACAGAACACAACTGGAGAAGGCATTGTGAAAATGATGGTATTGCATGGATGGCGTCACTAATCACTAACAACACTGAGCCTGACTATTGCATTTATTCACCAAGAAGTTCAGAACTCACCTGAGGCGTTCATCTTCTTTCCTGCGTAACTTCATGTCCCTCTGCACCACCTGCAGCACATGTTCAGCCTCGTCGTCAGTAAGTCCAGTCAGATCCAGCTTCCGACCCATCACTGTCTCAGGTTTATTGTTCATTCAAACCCTCTGGCCAGCCGATCCACCGTCTCCAAATCCAATCACCTGTAAGATAAAGATGTTAGATTCCAGATACAAGGGCAAAACAATTCTTAATAGGTAGGCTATAGTGGCATTCATTTCAGACCCACCTGCACCTACATGACTACCCTACATTATGGGATTTAAAAATAACAGAAGAAACAAAAATACATTTTGAATTATTTATCAATATGGAAATCTATGGACTACAGCTCGAAAGTAATATGAGGTTTACTACATCTTTTCACATTAGGCATATAAGGCTTACAATATATCCCTCTGTATTACTGCTATTATTTACATAATTGAACACAGTTAGTCCATGAGAGTGGTGACTTATTGTTCTTGGGTTATTGCCTATATAGTGGCAGGTAGTAGGCTATACTTTCAACAACGATAAGCCACTTAAAGAAATCAGCCAAGCCAACACCAACAAGGATTAGCATTCCTCTATTTAAAACATTTGAAATGTGGCATATGGCCTCAGGTTATAGAGTTTGACTGAGTACAGTGAGTAGCGTGATTTACATTCACAGTTGGAGTCACAGTGCAGAGGTTCATATTATATAACATTATCAAGCATCATATTCGAGTAGTCCATTCATGATTGTCCATCACTGTTAGTGGTTTTGACTTCATTGTTGGAGTCTACTGTATATATATTCAGTTCATTTATCCCATTTTTCAAGGAAAAGGCTCTTCCAATCTCAAGTTATGAGTTAGTTTCTCCACTAGAAATATCTCCCCATGCTCTTGCTCAGCCACTATACCCACAAATTGGAGGATCTGCTTAATTGTACCAAAGCCAAATTGTTTTATTTGTTTACTAGCTGACAACTTTGACTAGGTAGGCTACATATCTTCTCTTAAATTGTGTATTAGCCTACACACTATTATCCTGTGTCAAGTTTCCCAAGTACAGTAGAGTAGGCAACACAACAATATTGTGAAAACTTCACAACTGAGATATATTTTTAGACTATACAAAATAATAGGGCAGTATAGCCTCTTACCTTTTTAAATACAATGTAGATGTTAATTGAACTTAGCATCTATTGTTCTCTAACAATTAACTATTAACTAACAATTCTCTAATTCTCTAAACATTAATATCCATCCATGCATTCAGCAGGCTGTCCGACCGTGCAGTGCACTCACCTCTGGCTGTCCCAATGATACGTGCACCTGAACAGATGCTGTGTTCGTGTGTTGCTATTCCTCCGCCTATACAATTTTCATAATCAGAAACACGTGGTTGTGATACTGATAAAAAAAAGGAACCTCGCAAAATAACATAAATCGCGTATATGACTATAGGATCTACTGCAAGTTGGTTGTTTAGCGGGTACCAAAAGTTGTCAAGTACCCAAGTATGAACACAGCACTGCGCGTATGTCGGACAGTGTGTTCGTGTGTGCGTGCGTGTGTATGTGTCAGTGTTACATCGAACATGGTGACCTATGGAACTCTGTGACTCTAAAGACTGCTCCTTTTCAAGTTCAAGTCAACACCAATGTTATGACAATCATGATAATATTTTTAACTATAGCATTCACTATAGCATAACATATATATATATATATATATGTTATGCTATAGTGAATGAAAATATGAAATTCATTTTGACAAGTGTCCTCGTCATAGTCTGTGTGGTCGGTCACAAAATTCGTTGGCTCAGTATTTATTTACAACACCGGACAGAGATTCATCTTAATTGCCTGCATGGTACCGTCAGCCCATTGACAGCCAATCATTGCAATCAAACTGTTTCCAAGAGAAAATTGAAAATTCTGAAAAAGTTTTATTGAACTTTGAAGTTGTTATTTTTAAGAAGGCTTATAAAGCAAATAATTAATTTGTGTCTATCACTATCACGGGACTGGCATATATTCAAATGATGACGGCGAAAGGTAAATTAATGCAGCCAGTCAGAATAGTGTACGTGCAGAGGATTTCTATAGGCCCTGCCTGAACTGTCTCATGATATCTGCGATGAGTAGGCCCAGATCAGCCTTAATAGAAGGCTATGCCTATACAACGCCATGCAGGACTGCCAACTGTGAGAATCCAGTATCCAGGAGATTTATGTTGCTTTTCAACAGAGTAGGCCTAGATGAAATGTCCTGTGTTCTGGCGAATTGTGGGAGTTTGATAATTTAACCATGGCATAAATAGCATTGGAAAATGATGGGTACAGTTTCAGCCATTAAAACGCAAAACGTAGGCCTACAGAAATTGATGATGATGATGATGATGATGATGAGGATGAGGATGAGGATGAGGATGAGTGAAGCAATTGTACTGGTAAGACATAACCAAAAGTGAATCTGTATTATTAAGTGATATCTCTGTATGATTGCATGCACTGCCAAACAGGGGTCTGGGGTCCTCCCCCATTAACTTTGTAATAGTATGGTGAATTTAGGGGCTTTGATACCAAATCCAGGGGAAATCCAGAAATATAACAATGCACAAGTCATGCAGCCTTGTGGTTAGAGTGTCTGCCATGAGACTGGGAGGACGGGGTTCGATCCCCGGCCGGGTCATACCAAAGACTGTAAAAATGGGACCCAGTGCCTCCCTGCTTGGCACTCAGCATCAAGGGTTGGATTGGGGGTAAGTCTATGTGACATACTAGCGTCATGTCCAGGGGGTGTACTTGTACATCAAGCTGCCTCACGCTACAGAAACAGGAGTAGGCTCCTGGCCTATGGGCCTCATGGCTCGGCAAGGCTTACTTACTTACAAGTCATGCATGGGACTCCTGCAAGAACCAGGACTGTTGGCAGCCCTGGTAGAATATGCTGAAAGTTTACGCCAATATTAATTTCAATGCATACATGTACAATACGAGTCACTCAATCATTTTATTTATTTAGAAATGTAAATATGAGATAAAGAATAAGGGGAAAAAATAAGGAGTTCATTGCATAATAATCATATAGGCTTGGGGGCAAGGGTCAGTAGGGTGATGCAAGTTGTTTTGTACAAACTTTTGAAATGTTTACAAGTCTTTTTCAGCCAGGAAGTCGGGAACCTACAGCACCTGTCTAATGTGAACATGTAATTGACAGGGAGGAACTCCCATCCCAGCCAGGCGAAATAACCAGGGCCGTGCGTCACCCAGAGGGACCTATGGTGTAATTTAAGTTGTTGATGCAGAGATCGAAGTGTGGTGGTGGTGTTAGTGTTTGTGTTTGCTTGCGCGTACGTGTGTGTGCGTTTGTGCCTGGATTTGTCTGCTTCTGTGTGCGTGCGTGCGTGCGTGCGTGCGTGCGTGCGTGCGTGTACATGTGTGGTGTGGGGGCAGTTTGTATTTCTCCTGTTATTTGTTCCCCCATCTCTCTCTTTCTCTCTCTCTCTCCACATGGAAGTGCTTAGCAGCGGGTGTATAAATGCTCGAGTCGGAACAGCCCAGCTCATCAGAGCATCACGCAAACCATGGAGAGGAGGACGTTTCACCTGTTTCTGCTGTGTCTGCAGGCATCACTGCTCATCACGGTCCTCACCACCACCGCCTCAGAAATAGAGAACGAGGTTGAGCCTCCGACCAAGGTTAACAAACCACTGCAGCTCTCCAGCCTGGTAAGAAGAACTCAGTGCTCGTTGTCTGACAGTGACGGGGATTTAGTGTTGTGAGAATGAAAGTTTCACTTCAACTTTTGAGCATGCAAAAGCTCAACTTATGTATCTTAGATGCCATTTTATGTAGACTTAGATTGCAGTTTATGCAGACGTATAGAATTGTATGTAAACATAGCACTATATAGTGTATATTATGCATAGTTTGATTATATTCATGTTCCACTGTTATGTTCCTGCTTATGTATGATTCATGGTGACTATTTTGTATGTATATGATGTATTGCCATGCTTTTTCTTTTGTTCATGCTTAATGTAAATCACTCTGGATTAAGAGTGTCTGCTAAATGCCTACATTGTAAATTGTAAAATTGTAGTAACTTTCTGTAATTAATTTTTTAGATTGCAATCCTAAATGATATACAATACAATACAATATAGGCTAATGTCTTGGCCAGGTCTCCCTCAAAGGCTTGAGAAAACAGATTCTTAACCTCAGTGGGACTATCCTGGTTAAATAAAGGTTTAGATTAGAAATAAACATGAACAGTTGGATGCTGTTTTAGAGGTTGATGTTTTATGCTGAAAGATCAATGATTGAATCCTGTGTTGATATTAGGAAGAGGAGGAGGCTGCCCCCAGTCCCACACAGAAGGAGGTCATCACAGAAAAAGAAGAACAGAAAAAAGAAGAACAGACAGGGGGGCAGACGGGGATGAAGGAGATGAACTCTTGTCGTTTCAGAGCGGGGGCATGTGGAGTCTTCAACTCGGTAAGAGAGAACACATTTCTTTACCTTTCCATTCTGAAGATGACGCAAAAAGGAAATAACTGTCAAAATTTCAACCATTTTAACCACATGAACCACACTGTAGGTTTCCTATTCTGGGCATAATAGGCACATATATATATATTTTTTTTTAAATGGCATTTGGTGAAAATAGCAGCACATCACAACACGGAGTTGCTTAATACATTCGTTTAGAGGGGAAAAAAGAAGGAGTCCAGCAATAGGCCCGTGGGGATTAAATACCTAGGATTTGTTTAGTTTGTTTGTTTTGATTGTACAGTTTAAAAATTGAGCAGTTTAACAAATTCTAAGTTAATTTAGTTAGTTTTTAGTAATGACTTGAGGTGGTGAAATGTAAGGCATGTATGTGGCATTAAGCCCATGTAGTAGGTCTGTGAAACCAAATGCAAGTTTGCCCACGGCAGTGCTAATATTTCACTGTATTTCTACTGTTTGTAGACTGAATTATACTCTCTCACCCTATTCAGGATTCAAGACCTAAGCGTGAGCTTAACGCACCCGCCCGCAGACGTCCAAAACAGCGCCCGGGAGCGCTGTCCTTCTCCAAAGACAAAGTGCCACCCACTGAGGTATACAGTGCAGTAGCATCAATAGTTATAGGGTCATTGTGTTATTATTATTCAACCCTCTACTTATGTCGGCTATAGTGTTCTGCTGAGCATGCATGCACACTTTCAGCACTGCCCAGCATCACATTCATGCAGTCATACAGTAGATTCAGTCTGGGAGCTTCCTAGGGTGACCAGATGTCCCTCTTTGCGTGGGACAGTCCCTAATTTCAAATACCTTTCAAGCATCCCACATATTGAGACCCTGTATACCACATTGTGACTGCCTGGCAGGCATCAGTGTTCAAATGCCCGAATAGTTAGTACCCTAATAGTTGGCTTTCTGTTGTAAAGTTGTCTCTTTTCCTGCTAGAGGTGTTTTTAAAAGTAAAAAAAAATAACATGAGAAATATTCCCCTACTGTGTATGGTTAAAGCAGTGGTGCCACTATTATTTCCACACTCACTCCAGAGGGCCACATTGCATGTACTGTCGTATCAAAAATAGCCGATCTACAAGCTCAAAACGCGTCGCACTGCACATTTTTGCTACATTTGAATTGAAATTCGGAATACATTTTTGAATATGACATCAATATATTAATAATTTGCTAAGGCTGTTTCGTCCTGTTTCCCCACTTCATGTCCCACACATGCAACACTTCTGTCCCTCAAATGAACAGTTTGGATCTGGTCACCCTAGAGCTTCCAACTGTAAACCGCAGCTTTCTGTTTGCCACCAATCCCAGTGCAGTATTTTGGGGGGTTAAGTGCTTTGCTCAGCACCATGCTAACAGTAGTTGTTAAAGACTTATATACCAGTGGAAAATGTTCCTCATTCACTTCCATACCAGCCTACGTCATTTTAAACCAATATCCATGTTAATCCATGTATTAACGATGGCTTTCCACTGTCAAGACTGTCTATGACCAAAATGAGATAACGTGTTAAATTTGAAGTTTGCCAGATATAATGCATGTGGGTATAGTGGTTGAAAGGAAAGTGGTTGGAAATAAAACATGGAACGTTTTTCTTTGTTTTCCCTTTTCAGCTGGACCCAGAAGTGTAGAATGGAGAGGTGATTTGTTTGGGTCTACAGACTCGACACTATAGGTGAGAGACCATTCCGCTACATAAGACATACAAATTGGATATATCTTTCGTTTACGCAGTTCATAATTCATACATTGATTAATTGATTGATTGATTGATTGATTGATTGATTGACTGACTGACTGACTGACTGACTGA
>OOFJ01107249.1:0-12144 GCA_900323375.1 Benthosema glaciale
CTCCGCCGACTCCCGGCCCGGCGCTCACTATGAAGGGCACCGTGCAGCAGAAGCAGGAACCACCGCAGGTGGTCAAAACCCCGGTACCACCGACACCACCGCCCACGCCGGCCCAGATTGTACAGAAGATTGTACCGGCGCCGGCGGCGACCCCACCGAAACCAGTCCTAGGATCTCCTCCCCAGCAAGCTCCACAGAAACCCAACCTGGCGTCCCCTCCTCCTCCGCCGAATAAGCTTTCGTCCCCTCCGCCTGTTGTCCAGGCCAACAAGAACCAGCAGAACCAGCCACCGAATAAGCCGCCGATGGGGGGTAACATGAACGGCCAGCAGAACAAGCCGCCGCCGCAGCAGCAGCAGCAGAACAAGCCGCCTCAGCAGCAGCAGCAGCAGAAGCAGCACCAACAACACCACCAAGGCCAGAGGCCTGGGGGACAGCACAACAGACACAACAGGCCCCAGCAGCAGCAGCACCATAACCACAACCAAAACCAGCAGAACCAGCAGCAGAGGGAGAGGGCCTCGAATGCGTCCAACGCAGCGGCAGAGAGTACGGCTTCGCCTTCGGTACGTATATGGCCAACCAGATTTATGTTAAATGAACTCCCGGGACACAAATGTATTCCAAATTGACCCACAAAAACCCCTTCAGAGCTGCCGTGAGTTTATATGCATACGTCATTTCACTGTGGAATTTTCCAGCAACGTTGTATTTTATTATGTCGATTGTGGATGGGGTTGGGGTAGTATTTGGGACACATTTTATAGTCACTCGATAAATAATTCGGTCGCGTGGCGTTGTTTTTGTTCTCAAGTTATTTCTAGCATTCTAATCGTTGTAGTTTTAATGTCGGATCATGCGGACAAAGCGAGACAGTGTTTTAACTGGTGTACATGGAGGTATAACTCGGTTAATGAGTCAGGGCAGCGCGGAGGGGCGGGTTTCCGCTTTGTGCCACCGATTCTGTAGTCATCGCCGCTCGTAGCACCGTGTGGCGTGACCCACCGTGGCAGTAAACGAGCGCACCCAATCCATCACGTCCGCCATCTTGTGTCACGTCCGGACGCCAGCCGTGGCGCTGTTATAAGGACCCATGATACGGGTTGGGGGGAAAAAAAATAATATATATATATAATATACACAGATGCATAGAAATATGTATTTGTTTGGTTACCGTCGTGACCGTGACGCAAAACGTCTAATGTCCACTAAGACAGTAGTAAAAATGTTTAAATAAATGTAATGTACGTCAAATGTGTCCATATCCCATTATGCCATGTGGGGGATGGGCAAGAAGATGAATGAGTGACTCGGAGTGAGGGGATAAAGCCCATTTGTCTGGGAGTGGGGACACTTGAATTTGACATTTTGAGCATTTAGCGAGGACTTGTATTAATTTGACTTACCTCACAATTCTCACATTGTTGTACAAACATAGGTCTGTGCGCCATTTATTTTTATTTTTATTGATACACCTACCCATGTTTGTTGACTTTGTTGTCCTGGTCATCAAGCATACTGCATGCACATTGGTAGGTTTGTGGGATGTATTAACTCTAAATTGTTTTTGCTTTAATTGCAGGAGTTCAAGGCGACACTGTCCTTGCTGCTCAAGCCTGGTGAGAAGACTTATACCCAGAGGTGCCGTTTGTTCATCGGTAACCTACCAAATGACCTCTCAGAAGATGAGTTCAAGAAGCTCTTTGCAAAGTATGGGGAGCCCAGTGAGGTTTTTATCAACAAGAGCAAAGGCTTCGGCTTCATACGACTGGTAAGGAAATGCTACAGCTTGTTATACAGCTATAAAATATAATAATGTACTTGTGTATTGCGTGTGTTGGTACCCGATACCAGAGAATAATATATATTTAGAGGAAATTACTTATTTTATCTTGTGTTGTTAATAGCAGTCTCCTCATTCAAACGTGCACTTGAAGTTTGGGCAACTCGAAAGCAAACTCCACATGCCCCAACATTTTATTTACCTGCCATAGTGTCACTGTCAACCCCTTACCCCTGTGTCGGATCGGTGGTTAGACTGGCAGATACCGATATGACCAAAAGGGGCCCCTATACAGTATCAGGACATCTCTAATTGCACCCATAGCTCACTGAAACTAGCACAGTCTCTCAAATGTGACACTTGGCTTTTTAACCCCAAAACAAGAGAAACAAGATCATTTGGCAAGCATAGTAAGATGCCAGTATACCCGCTATTTTTTTCCCTACTCATTTGTGTACTTGTGTATTGCACCCATAGCTCACTGTGAAACTAGCACTGTCTCTCAAATGTGACATGACACTGTAATTCACCATCTTTTTTTTTTGCAGGAATCTCGTGCCGTGGCAGAAATCGCCAAGGCAGAGCTGGACGATACACCCATGAAAGGCAGGCCACTCCGTGTCCGTTTTGCCACACACTCTGCAGCTCTTTCTGTGAAGAACCTGTCACCGTTTGTTTCCAATGAGCTCCTAGAAGAGGCATTCTCACAGTTTGGGATGGTTGAGAGGTCAATTGTTATTGTGGACGACCGTGGGCGATCCACAGGAAAAGGCATCATTGAATTTGCCTCACGACCTGCCGCTAGGAAGGCGCTGGAACGCTGCAACGAGGGTGTCTTTCTGCTCACAACGTGAGTTTAAATGTCGTGGCCCTGAGAGATTGAAAGGAGCTTAAGCTTTTAGGCAATGGGTCAAAACAAACATTTTATATTGGCATGAGTGAAACCCAGTATAACCTTAATGTCTGTTTTCCCAGGTCTCCTCGGCCCGTTGTTGTCGAGCCTCTAGAGCAGTATGACGATGAAGATGGTCTTCCAGAGAAATTGGCACAGAAGAACCCCAGATACCAGAAGTAAGTAATATTATTCACTACAGATCACTACTTCAAGAGACAGATTTTACAGGCCAGTCTTGGGGGAAGTGCCACGTCCTGAAGGACAATGGTGTTGCTTTTATTATGCAAATGAGTGTCCGCAAAAGCACAGCTTGGTGCCTAGCAGATGGTGAGATAAGGAAGTAGGGGGCTCTTGGGGTCAGTGCATAGCGGAGCCACAGCTGTTAAAAATCAATTCACACATCTCACTCTTTGTCAAGTGGCAGATGTTACAGCGTAAAGAGTGAAGCTATAGATGAACAGGTTTACAGGTTTTACAAGTACAGCATGCATATCACCTTTTGTAAGGAAGGAATACTTTAATTCGTCGTCGTGGTCTTTATGTCGTGGTCTTTATGTTCACAGAAGGTAGCTTCTTGCAATGTTCAAGAATCAAGCAACAGCAGGTGACCAATAATACTGAGAGGACCCAAAATGAAGAGATGAGACCGGAGACCTTAACTTGTGTCTATTAGTTTTATATAGCAAAGGCTTCAGTTCAGTAGTACAGAGTACAACACCGGATCCAAGTGGGATCTTTTACTGTCCATAAACACATAGTGTGATTACATCGGTAGAAGAACAATCATCATTCGTTGTGCAGAGGCATATATAGAAGTTTTAACCGCCCCCTTATGGGGAGGGGTGACTCAGGTTAGTCCTACATTAAAGATAATGTGTACGTTCGCTCCAATCGTGTTCCTTCGCCCAGGATGAGCTCATCAGGCACTGCCGCCCCACTCGTTGAAGGCTGTTGATGTTCGGTTGGACAAACACCCATCGTAGGCACTAATAGCAGGTCACTTTATCAGAACCAGAGACCCAGCGATAGTGAACACACATGTGCTCGGCCTCCACCTCAGCTGTTGTTTGCTGAAGGTCAGAGGTGATGCGTTGGGTTCCAGTTGGAAGGTGCATCTTATCAGAAATATGGCATTATGTTATGTCATATCTATAGCGGTCATCCTGACAACTTTGAGTGACCTAAGGAAGGCCGAATGTCTATCTCTTAATGACATGCATAGTTTGACCCTTATACTGTATACAAGTAGTTATTTTTAGTTTTAATATTATGGTTCATCTTTGTCTGTGTCACTGAGCCCTTATAGATAAGTAGCTATGTATAGTTTTAATATTATGGTTCATCTTTGTCTGTGTCACTGAGCCCTTATAGATAAGTAGTTATGTATAGTTTTAATATTACCTTCCAATTCTCAGAGGTGGTGAGAACATTTCCAGTGGCACCAAATGACAGTAGCATAGAGGAAATTTCCACCGTGACACTAGTAGAAAGTTCACAAAATACCGTAACTTGTATATTAGCTCATGTACCAAACTTAACTTTTGTGTCTAAAGGGAGAGGGAGGAGCCACCTCGCTTTGCCCGTCCAGGCTCCTTTGAATACGAGTACTCAAAGCGCTGGAAGTCCCTGGACGAGATGGAGAAACAGCAGAGGCAGCAGGTTGAGAAGAACATGAAGGAGGCACGCGAGAAACTGGAGGGCGAGATGGAGGAGGCCTTCCATGAGCATCAGGCCAACCTTCTTCGTCAAGGCAAGTATAGCATTTTTAGACTCCTGCATGAATGATCAAGAGACTCATTAATGATTCAAAAATATTTAGTAAGTAATTAGTTCCTGGGGGATTCGTTGTTGCCGCTCAGAAGATAAACGTATACTTAACTTGATTCCTTTTCTTTGTAGATCTGTTAAGACGACAAGAGGAGCTGAGACGCATGGAGGAGATTCACAGCCAGGAGATGCTGAAGAGAAAGGAGATGCAGCTCAGGTTTGTTTCCACCTGTTATCATGAAAGTTTGCATTATTTATTAGTTTTAGAAAGATATACATTTCCACTAACTAATCTCTTATTGTGGTTAGGTTTATATTGTTAGTTTTCCACAGATGATTGAGGACTACTTTGTTTGTTCTGAATTGTCCCTTTTCCGTCTAAACAGACAAGAGGAAGAACGTCGCAGGCGGGAAGAGGAAATGCTTCGTAAGAGGGAGATGGAGGAGCAGATGCGCCGCCAGCGTGAAGAGAACTACAGGATGGGCAACTTCATGGACGTGAGTAAAGAGCATCTTTACTCTTAGTCTTTATAGTAAAACGGCCTCATACTGACTTATTACAGTTGTAGAAAAATGTATGCAATTAAGTTGGGCAAGCTATAGCGTACCATCGTTCAAGTGGTTGAATGCAGCTTGTGTTTTCTGTGTTTTCGCACAGGGGAGGGACAGGGAAATGAGGATGAATGCTGGTGGAGCTATGGGCATGACCGGTGAGTAAATCATGAAATGTATTTGTCATGTGGTTTCCTTGTGGTCTGCATAGGTGTTCTATTCAAGCTGCCGTTAAATTGCACAAAAAATAATAACGGTTAAATAATAACCGTTGGACAGTATGTCTTTCAAGTTACACTAAACGATCATTTCACAGTATGACATACTGAATTTGGATTTACATAAATTACATTGCTTGGTTCTTTTACTTGATGGTCACCGCTTGTCCATATTCTATGTGTATTCCTTGCAATTTTCTAATTGTCATATTGGTAATCTTAGAATTTTAACTCATGCTTTTGGTCCACAGACACAAGTAATGGTAAGCCTCATTATAAGGAAAATACTAAAAAACACAAGGGTAGAAGAAGGATTGAGGTGGCCCTATACAGACAATATTGGACTTGTATTTAATCAAACAAGCTTTATTCACAGCTTATAAGAAAAGTGTCCCAAAGTGTAGAAATTATTTGATGCACTACTGGCCTGGGTAGCCCCCTACTTTTTTTTTCTTTCTTTGGTGATATGTTTTTTTTCAAATGTGTGAAATTAAGTCCTGTTATCTTTGTTAGATATGGCCTTCGGCGCTGCCAACCAGAAATTCGGGATGGGCTTTGAGGGACAGGCTGGCATGGGTGGACCCAACGTGCAGGCAGGCATGATGCCCAACGAAATGGTAATGTATTCAACTTAAAGAAAGATCTGTAGTTAACTGTAGTAGTTTTGTGGCTGGTTTTTCTACATTATGGAAAACCTCCGTTGTGTTAATCAGTGAAGGTGAAGTTGTCCACTCCAGCTAGACATGTTTGTGGAAGATAAGTGGATTTGAAAGTGTGCAGCAAGCAATCCTGCAGATGGCAGGATTCAGGCTGCCGTTAGAAAGATTTTGCCTACCTGAAAGTGTTTGTGTCAGTGGCGAGCCACACCCTTCAGTTCTCTTAACTGGAATGTGTTAAATTTCCATCTGAAAATGGTCAACCTGCACTAAACCATAGGGCATTGCTCTCAGACAAGCTCTTTCTAGAGCTGTAGATGCCACCGGCTCTGCATTACTCTTGTAGCATGTGTGAGTAGTGGACCACTATTGCAAGCCCTGTCTCTTCTGTCCTGGACAGGCACTTATGTTGGCAAGAGGAATCGTCATCTCTGAGGGTTTTCTTTTTAATGTGTTGAAACTGTACAGACCACATACGGGGCATCCACCTTCTTGGCATCATAGCTAGGGCAGGCAAACGTCTGTACCATGAATCGACTCCTGTGACATGAAGTAAAGACCCTCCCGGACTTTTAATCTGAGCAATCTTTAATGATTTAACGCAGGTTGACTGTTTTCAAAGCGTTGTCTTAACTTCTGGAAAGAACATTTTGCAAAAAATCTATCCATGTTGTACTAAATTTCAACTGAGGGTGGTAGGCATAGCCTTGTGACTGTTCTACTTTGGTCTATGCGGTTTCAGTGGCTTTGAAACTATGTAATTCTATGTGCCAGATGATTGAATACTAGACCATTGTAGTAATTTTGGTAATTGGAATGGTATTGATCACTGTTTTACTATAGTAGCCCCAGTGGGGCAAGATGGGGGTACCTCATGGGTCCTAATGGCCAGGGTGGTTTCGGTTTTGAGCGATGTTTTTGTCACACACACATTATGGACGCTGGTTTCATTTTGAGACTAGTGTAAAACACCATAAACAACAACTGTGTTCAGTCTATCATTTGAGAAGTTTGTTTTAATTGTATATTAGGGATGGGTGTTTGGGCATGGTTTGTACACATGCACACTCAGAGGCTTGGTGTCTATAGTTAACCACTTGATGTTATAATTATGCATATCATGAGAATACCACACACAGCTGCATTTCCCTGCAGCTCAGGACAGTAGGCTGGCACAACAGGCTTAAACCCTGGTGCAAGTCACATATTTTGTCAGATTCTTTGCAGGGTTTGCTGAACCATCTTAATCATTCAAAGTTTTGTAGAAGTATATGTGTGTATATTTTGCATGTATGCATATTTTGTATTTTAAATTATATGCACAATACGTAATCTAGGACTAAAGCCCAAACCACACTAAAGGGTCGGGTTGGGACAACGCTTTTTTAAGGTAGACCACACCAATGCAACTCATTGCAACTCAATGAGTTGCATTGGTGTGGTTTACCTTAAAACTGTTTTGTCCCAATGAACCCGGCCCTTTGGTTTTATTATTATGTACAGATCATTCTCAAAATATTAGAATTGTACATTTTTGAATGAATATTGTGGAAAAGTTCATTTCCATAATTCCCATAATTTAATTGAAATGTGAAATTGAATACATTTCATTCTACATTATTACGCATCAAGTGAATATTCAAAACCTTTTTTGTTTAATCTTGATGATTATGGCATACAGGTCATAAAAAATAGACTATTACAGGAGACTACTAAAAACTTATTTTTTTTAATAATACAGAAATGTCAACCTTCTGTTAATTTATGAACTTGCTGCTTGTTCTGGGCCACCTTTGACAAATGATTTAATCAGTGAGGCGTGGCATTGAGCTATTATGAAAACCTTTGCTTTGATTGGCAGCCGTAAGATCATTTATATTCAGTCTGGTGTCTCACACCTTCCTCTTGACAACATAGATTATCTAGTAGGTGTTAGGTCATGCCATTTGGCTGGTCAGTAAGAACAGTATACAAAGTGGTTTTTGGCACTGCGGACAGGTGCCAAGTCCTGATTTGAAAGGGAAACCAGTGGCCTGGGCCGTGGCTGCGCGGTCCAGGCATCTAGGCATGTAATCCAGCCTGACGGCATGTCGTGGGTTCGAGTCCCGAGCCTGTTAGCCTTTGCCACATGCAACAATACCCCCCCCCATGACTGTCTATAAAGCTTGTCAACATACGGAAGCACAAACTGCTCTAAAATATCCAGATAAATTGCTGTGTTGACTGTAACTTGACTCTAGACTTGATAAAACACAGTGGACCAACACCAGCAGACATGACATGCCCCACAACATCACATCACTGACTGTGAACACTTCACACTATAGTCAACAAAGCAAATGGCAATATACCAGGAGATTTTGTCACTTGTGCTTCCATAAGTTATTTGACAAGCTTTATTGAGATGCAGATTTCCTTTTCTAGCAGGACTTGGCAACTGCCCACAGTGCCAAAAGAAGAAAATTAACTTTTACACAATATTACGTTTTTTGACAGATCTGTACATAAGTAATCCCATTTTATTTTTCGTGGCCAGCAAGAGAAAGTTTCATTTGCAGGATATAAAATGTAATTTGATGTTACTAACTTGCATTATTACAGACTGAGTCACTAGTGATGCGTGTTTGCATTCCTGTCATAGAAGCAGCAGAGGTCGAAGAACTAATGTCTGCACATTTTGCAAAAAATAAATAGTAATAACACTTCTAAGGCACTGTTGGGACAGTATTGTATAGGGAACAATTATATGATGTAAAAAAAAATATTATAGTTTAGTCTAAAATGGATGGAGTGAACTGTTGGCCGTGTACCCGCCCCATCCCTAATGTAGGTAGCAAAGTAGGAGTGATGTTGCGAAAAGGATGCAGAGAGCAGTATCCTTTTCATGCCTATAGCAACTGTGCTGCATCAGCAACAAATATGCACCTTCTGAAAGTTGAGATGTCGGAAGCTTGGCGTCAACATATCTTTTCTTGGTTTTACAATTTTTACTTTCAGTTGAAATGTAGCTTAACCTGTCCAGTAGTTGTGACCTGTTGTGCTTCCTACAATGGGCTTTTTGGAACATTTAATTCCTGACTCGTCTGTTTCCAATTAGGAAAACATGATTCACAAAACTGTTTCGCTCCCAGACATTCCACATATACATGAATGCCATGTAGAAAATTGTCTTGATAAATGTCCGGTGTAACACAACTTGGACATTTTGGTCTGATTATTTCGACAGTATTTTAATCTCTGGCCCCTATGTGGCCTATCCATGGGCCCAGTTTACTATGCTGGTGAATTTGTCACTGTTGTTGCAACACTTTGGCAAATTATAATTATCCCACTTAATAAAATACATTTTAAAACAAAGCATATAGTTTTAATGACACTTAATAACATTCCTTATTGTCATTTACTAAAGCACCTCTGATTGATATAATGCCAAGAGTATTGTTCAACACGGAAGGCAAACATTTTAATGGCATTTGCTATACACTTAATTCCTCATCCATCCACACGTCGGACATGGTAACACGATGATGGTCGGTGCGCTGGCATTTACAGGATGTAGACCACCACCTTATTGGCATGCACTGGAGTCCATGCTAGGTAGGCACTGACTAACGAAAGCATTACCCTTTCTTCCTTTTCCGTATGTAACCTGTGGCACCTGTGGATCTTCATATCGGAATGAACCGTACCTTCGGATGTGTTCCTGCTGGTTCTGTTGTAAATCTGCCCACAATCATAAAAATGTGGGGAACAAAAAAAATCCACAACATAACCATTCATCCTTTCCATCTGCCTTTGGACATGGAACTGTGTGCTTTTGCACTAAACCCAATCCCCCGAATTTCCAAACACTCTATCTCTGCCATCTCCATAAATTGCGTCCCCTTACAGCGCAATGAGCGTTTCCAGCAGGGTGGCCCTAGGGGAATGGGTGCTGGTAATGCAGGATTCGGCAGGGTCCGCGAGGAATTTGATGGGCCGGCCAAGAAAGCCCGCTTTTAAGTTGAAAAGAAAAGAAAAGTTGCTCTGCAGTCCCATCTAAGCAGTGCTATTTTGTATAGATGAAACTAAATCTTTGAGTCATGTTAAAACTTTTGTTGTATTTAATTTTCAAGTGTTCCTGCATTTTAGCCTGAGGACTATTTTATGGCAAGTTCAATATTTTCCAACTTTTTATTTTGTATTTTGAGTAGTGTGAACATTAGTGTTCACACAACCTGTGATCTAGTAGTACTATGACCCATGTATAATTTCCTTTCCAGTTGTACCATGCTCTATGTCAGTCGTCGTGAAGTGATGTCAATTGTAACATTTTCTCACCTTTCTATTTACGGCTGTGTTTTGTGCCATTTAAATTTTGAAGTAAAGCATGTATTACAATAAAGGCTTAAATCGGTCCAATCAAAATTGTATTCTCTAAAAGACATGGAAAGTCTTGAATTCTTTTATTTTTTCAAATCAAGTTAGACTAACATTATTCGTTCTTTATAGTAGAGAGATAGTTGATGGAATTTAAATTTCGAGAGGCACGTATGCTCCAAGTGCAGTCATGGAATCCATTTTGACAATGAGGAGTAACTCCACAGCCCAACAAAAATGGCTTATGGCCTTGATGTTGGATTCAACTGACATGTTTCCTAAATTCAGTTTGATGCCATTTCTGATTACTTCTCCGTTGTAAAAACATGCATATAACATGCATATGTATCCCCATTTTTAAGAAGCCAGCAACCATAATGTAATTTTGCTTGTTATAATGCACCTGCGTTATATCAAGGATCCTACCATTAAATTGACTGGCCAGTAGCTCAATGATTCTGGATGGTTTCCACCAAATGGATCCCTGTGTAGGAAAACGGGTGCTTTAAACACTGCAGAATATTGACAGTGATCATCCACCTTGTTGGACTGCGAATTGACCGTTAGATCTAACTATCACATTGTGATATGTCAGAGGACGCTCCACAGCAATGTTGTATCTTGAGAAAATAAATCGAAGGAAGAAAACGTGGACCCGTGAGCAATTCTCGAAATGGCACTAGCTCATTATATATCCTGCCATTTTTCACTAGATTGTCTGCACATAGCAGTCTGATTTAATTGCCCATCCTTGAACACATAAAACCGATAAAGCTACAATAATTCTTCAGGTAAAAGTAACGGTTCCTGTTTAACACAAAAGATGACCTCTTTATTTCTACGTGTTGGTAGCTGTTATAACGACCCCATGTTGGAAAATGTGGGGGGGGAAATTCCACAACAACAGTGTTCATTCTTTCCATCTGCCTTTGGACATGGAACTGTGTGCTTTTGCACAACCCCTGAATTCCACACACGCTCTCCATAATTTGCTCCCCTTAACAGTGCAATGAGCACTTCGAGCAGGGTGGCCAGGGCAATGAGCGGCTAAGGTAATGGGTAATGAGGAGTTTGGCCTGCCAAGAAAGACGTACCAAACGAACAAATGTTCTTACACTTTTTGATCTGGGACATGAGTAAGATGAGTGAACAGTACGTGTGTGAACGTTTATCTGGTTACAGCTTTTCGGTTAACACTTTGAGCCGCCAGGACGGAGATCACCGTCCTAATAAAGAGTCCTGTAGTGCACCCCGGACAGAGATTAATCAAAATCTGTCTTTAATCCATTAATTTAGGAGCGCACCATACTACTGTATAATGGCGTCTGGTTGTGCAACAGCGGCAGGTCCAGCAGGCTAAAGTGGTCCAGCTCCACTTTAGTCTATGGACTGAAAAATCTTTGAATGTGAATAACTCCTGATCGAAATACAATTCTATCAAATTCTAATCAAAGTGATCTTTTTTGACGGCCCATCGTGGCCCCATCGTTAGTCGCAGTAGGAGTACTATTACCTCCCGGTGTTGTCGATCGTTTGTTCTTTGTTTTGGCTTCTTCAAGCTACTTGTAGCTACAGTCAAGATGGAGCCTGGTGCACCTGAAAATATGCCCAGAAGAAACGGATCGTGGGCTCACTCATGGTGTTAACAAGACCTTGCAGTAAGCCCCTCCCCAAACTGCTATGGTCCAATCACGCTTAAGCATAATGGACAAGCCTCTCCACCAATAGTTTTCCTATATTATAAAACATTGTTTTAAAAATTAAATGTCATGCACATATCTTTCCAGTGCATATGGCAGGCCTTGTTGACAGATTTGGAAGAGATTTTGAATGTCTGGTCCCAGTATTTAATGGGTAATGTCCATGATATTTACATTGGAATGAATGAGCCCGGCTGGAAAGTGTCCTACCCAT
>OOFJ01107249.1:12164-27028 GCA_900323375.1 Benthosema glaciale
CTTGTAGATGAGCCACTCATACACCTCATCACTGAAGCATAGTGTGTCATATTTAATACACAGGTCAGCAATCATCTGCAGCTCATCTCTATTGAATATCTGAAACAGAACAGCTGTTGTCAAAGACAATGTGGGGAAAGCCAATAAGGCAAAGACAATAGTTCAGATTTCAAAGTATGAGAGAATAGCGAATTTAAGATCGCTCGACCGTCCGACGTGCGACGTCACCGGCGAATGGCTCGGTGAAATATAAGCCTCTCCACCAATAGTTTTCCTATATTATAAAACATTGTTTTAAAAATGAAATGTCATGCACATATCTTTCCAGTGCATATGGCAGGCCTTGTTGACAGATTTGGAAGAGATTTTGAATGTCTGGTCCCAAAAATGAACCAGTATTGAATGTTAAATACTGGTAATAATGTCCATGATATTTACATTGGAATAAATGAGCCCGACTGGAAAGTGTCCTACCCATGGTAGGACACTGGTGAGAGGGTGGGGCTTACTGCAAGGTCTATTGGCACTGTTGTATTTATGCTATGGCAACAACATAGGAAGTGGATACTAAAATCCACTCTTATCCATTTGGTGTCGCCCTGACAGTAAGGGCTTGTAGATATCCTTACCTATGAAAATATTAATTGATGTCGTCATGCATTTTGTGGCTGACTAAAATGCAAATGTCAACTAAAAATTAGCTTTGTTCATCTTAAAACTGTGTACATGGTGCCTCCCAGATGTGCCATGTCTCTGATCTCAAGTGGCTTCCTGATACAGAAGAAACTAATGAAAATGCTGGAGGATTTGCTATAACACACTGCAGGACATGGCTTTCAAGTGTGGCCCCTTTTGACAAGGAATTTTATACTCGAGCCCTGTTGAAAAGCTGTCAAAAGCTGCCTCTTTTTTCCACCTCCTTGGTGTGCTTATTGCCAAGCTACAACGTCACATCCCCCTTCAAATGGCAATGTGGAATGGAAAATGCGAAACACTGGAGGTTGGGCCAAGCAAGGAATCCATGAAGTGGATTTCCATGCTTCATATTAAGAAATGCCGTGGAAAAGAACTGTTTCAGTGTAGGACTGCAGATGATGATGATGAAAGCAAGATGAAAGATGTAGTGATATATGTTTAAATTCTTCTTTGAATACCTGATCAGGTCAATTAAAAACAAAGGAACAATGTCTTCATTAAAATATCTTGTGCTTAACCAAGAACAGTCTAAATGTTATGCCAGTCACATTTTACAGAAATACATTTAATTGTGGCTTTTTAAGTATGTTTTTCTATACATAACGTTTTAATTTTCCACCCAGGTCATCTATTTATAATACTTGTTGGACAGTCCTTGGTTGTGCAACCAAGGATCAGCTTGTAAGGAACGTAAGAAATTCTCACTGCAGCCACATTTGATCATCGCAATAGTGTTGCAGTTATGCCCTTTTGCCAGTGGTCATAAAACCCACTAGCCCCCAGTAAGCTGTTGGGGCGACTGTGGCTCAGGAGGTAGAGCAGGTCTTCCAATGATCCGTAGGTCGGCAGTTCGAATCCCAGCACCTCCTGTCTACATGTCGAAGTGTCCTTGGGCAAGACGCTGAACCCCAAATTGCTCCCGATGTGCTGGTTGATGCCTTTCATGGCTTCAGCCGCAATCGGTGTATGAATGTGTGTGTGAATGGGTGAATGTGATGCTGGAATGTAATCCAACATGTCAGTGTCACATTAGAATCAAGGAGGTTCATTAGAATGTAACAACTGAAATTAAAATGGCTTGCACAAAATTACATGCTTTGAGAATGAGATGCTGAACTCTCATTTCCTTAAATGGAAACTTCTTAATGAATTTGCTTCCCCCCTCGGAGGAAAGTCTGGCAACCACAGAGAAAAGACCGGCAGTGTCGGTAGACCAATCAGAGGTCTTTACTGGACCAACCCATAGTATTGAATCCAACTGCATTTCTATTTCACTATTGGGAAAACATTATTATTTGTGCCAAACTCAGTGGCCTTGTGGTTAGAGTGTCCGCCCTGAAACTGGGAGGTTGGGGTTCAATCGCCGGCCGGGTCATACCAAAGACTCTAAAAATGGGACCCAATGCCTCCCTGCTTGGCACTCCGCATCAAGGGTTGGATTGGGGGTAAGTCCCTGCGACATACTTGCGTCATGTCCAGGGGGTGTACTTGTACATCAAGCTGCCTCACGCTACAGAAACAGGAGATAGGCTCCTGAACTATGGGACTCATGGCTCGGCAAGGCTACTCACTTATTGGGAAGGAAGGAACGTAAGAAATTCTCACTGCAGCCACATTTGATCATCGCAATAGTGTTCCACCATAATCCTTGCAGTTATGCCCTTTTACCAGTGGTCATAAAACCCACTAGCCCCCAGTAAGCTGTTGGGGCGACTGTGGCTCAGGAGGTAGAGCAGGTCTTCCAATGATCCGTAGGTCGGCAGTTCAAATCCCAGCACCTCCTGTCTACATGTCGAAGTGTCCTTGGGCAAGACGCTGAACCCCAAATTGCTCTTACTACTTACTTATTGGGAAAACATTATTTGTGACCTCGCTGCAACCAGTCGGTCAGACCAATTGGATACAATACAGATTTAGCTATAATGAAGAATAACCAAAAGGGACAACTAGTGCCCCAATAATTCACTCCATGATAATATCACAACATTTTTCATACACATAAAGGTTATACAATCTATTTTGTCTTCACTATTGACAAACAATTGCAAGCACATTATACTCTCTACATTTCTGTTCCCGGGAATAATGGAAGATGCATGTACAGTGCTAATATAATTAGCTGCTTTTTATGTAACAATCATGGTTTACAACACAGATTTAACAACTGTCAACACACATTTATTGAAATGGGCCATTTTTACAGCAGTACTTAAACCATTTCATTTCATAATGCCCTCAGACACATAAATCTTGCATTTATTACATATGTAACTAAAAAGTAGTGTCCTATTCATAGTGCACAACACAGATCATCACATACTGTATATTGAAATTAACCATACACAGTAAGTCGATTGTCTTCTGGTCTGTTTTACAGGATTTTTCTTTTTTATTATGTATATATTTTTTTGTTTTCAGTGGAATGTAGTGGAAAGCACAGGCATGCTACAGTAAACCTTTGTGGCCTTGATCTAGTCATTTGTAAGGCTTCTAGGAAATGGAATACCTGGCCTACCTGGCTACCTCCATATATTTTGTCTATACAACAGGCTTTCTTTATACAGGCTAAACCTATTTAATGCAAGAGATATATATTTTTTAACTAAGACACCTCGTACTCGAGCAGTGAGTTTTTGGACGACTAGTTGCCTGACTAAAAGCATCCTATAGAAGTGCTTTCCTTCTCCACTTAGCAACTGAAAACTCAGAAGGACCACATGGAGTTGGTAACGCATTTGGATTTAATACGTGTAAACCTGAAACTTGTAATGTTATGTCTTTGTGTTGGTTTTCTGTACATTTTCTCTTAACAGGTTTGACCATCATTTGAGGGCAGAATGTATGAAGGGAATATCCAAGCCAAGAAATCCAGATTGAATGGTACCTGGTATCCAGATTATCATGGTCTGATAATCATTTGATTGGATTGTGCTAGTTTGCACCAAACTGGAAAAAATGTCTTTGTACTTTGTACATGATTGGAAGAATAGACTTTTAAAGGGTGAGCTTCAAAATGTAGGGCTAGGTCATTTTTAAACTTGTGTTAAACGATAGTGATGGATTTGTGACGCATGATCCATTCCGAAGTTGCCAGACGGCATTTTGTCCTAGGTTAGCAGTGTAGACATTAAAATGACGCAATTATCCTTTCGCAAGTGCAAAGTTAATTGATGCATGTAGCCATGCCGAATTAACATTACATTTTCCTCACATTGCAGAAGTAAATTAAAGAAACAGTCACACTTAGTGATGCAGTGAACTTGACTTAAAGAAACGGTGAGAATGAGTGAGCACAATAAAGTCTAGGGATTTGATACTGTGGGCCAATTTGTGATCCTGTGGATCTTGTAAATCTTTGGCATTAGACGATATTTGGAGGCCTTCCTGGTATTCTCCCATCTACCTCATCCCCTCAGAAACCCACCAGATGCAAGAAACCTGTGTACCTCATCGTTGAGGAAAGAATGGCTTGTTTTGAGCGTGCATGTGTGTTTGTATGTGTGCGTGTTGCGTGTTTTTGCGTACATGAGGCGTACAGTAGAAGGCTGTCAGCCGGCCTGTTACGAACAGGCTGCCTCATTCCACAGTAGAGGCTCTCCCCGGCAGTTGGGTTACGTTGAGGATGAGTAGTTCTACAGCAGTCAGTGGGACAGTAAAGCCTGGACTTGTTTGCACTTCAGCCACAGGTATGCTTACACAGAACCGCTGAACGAAGTGAGGTAAGTGTCCCATCCATGTTTATGATTTAAAAGATGCACAACCCCCACCCACCAACAAAAATACTCTCCTTTCTCTCTTTCGCTCTCATGTTATGTCTTGTCACCTGGTGTGACATTTGTATGCAGGGCTTCTGGCATCACACTATACATAAAAGTAATGGAATCACAGTGCAGAACCATCTGTCTTTCTCTCTATTCTGTGTTGACTTGTGGCAAAATGATGTATTGTAGCTTGTGCAGTGTGTGTGTGTATGCGTGCGTGTGGTCACAGTACTTCCGCCTTCGTCAAAACTCGAGCTGTATCTACGTCCGGAAAAAAAAGTTTTGTGGACGGCTGTGTCACTGGTTCATTGTCGAGCAGTAGCCAAAGAAACGGCAATGTTGAGTTGTACCACCTCTTGTAAAATGTAATGGATGTTCTATCTTAGGTTTGTGAATAGACAAAAGTTGTTTGACACTTAGGTTGGGTTTTGCTTGGAAGGATGTGAAGTTGTGCAGTGAACAACACAACTCATGTTCGTCTGGGTGGGAGTCTGTACGTCTAACGCAGGTCTTGACACTGAATGTCAGGTGCACTAGTTTGAAACTCATGGATCACAAATGGAACCTTATGTCCCAGCTTTTTGTGTTTCACCAGGCGGGCTCAAGGGTGGACCTTGTAATTTACTTAAGGCCCATGGGAATTTTTTTTTAGCCCCAATGGGTTTGTTGAGAAAATGTAGTCTTATCAAAGTTGTGCATCACATTTTTCCACAAGTATGGGGGAATAGGGAGCTTGTCTGAAATTCCTCAAATGAGGTGGCGCACACTAACGGAAATAGAACTGACATCTGGTTTTATGTATAAACATGCATGTGTTTATTTGAGTTGACAATTGACACGTATGAGATCAGAAATCCATACACTTTGCACAATTTAATTATTTTTCTTAAAGTAAAATAAATGTAAAGTGAATTGTTCACCATTAACTTGGCTCTTCCACTTTCTCAATTAATATTCTTATGGCGTATAGTACACATTTCCTAGGTTCATCTAAGTGCATTAATTAAGTATACCAAAAAACTGCTACAATTTCAGAGGGGAAAAAAAACATACCTTATCTACTGAGCTATAATTCAGACAGTATTTATTTCCCCCAAAAATGCTAACACTGCATTTGTAATTTCTCAAACATTCAGAGGCCACATTTGAAATAAAATTCATTTTATTTTTTTTTATTTTTTTACTGTTCGCATACTGTAACAGCCAGTGCAGAAGAAACGGAAAGCAATGAGTAAGCCAAGCCAGCAGTTTTAATTCACGTTAAGGTCTTGGATGGGGGCAAGGGAGTTGTTAGAAAATGCTTGAGATTGAACAATGTAGAATTAGAAAACTGTTTCAATAACGTTCATGTAAAAATTTAGTGATTTGTATTTACAGCATGGTAGTCATATCATGGTTATAAGCCAATTAAGGATTGTGGCTTTTAGAGAGCAGTGAAATGTAAATTGGCTCAAATTAATTGACATATTAGTCATTGACGATTGGTGCTGTCGCACAAGTATAGAATATTGACACATAAACACATGCCGGCTATATTTACTAGGGATTTGAATAAAAAAATATTTTCGACTTAATCTCGAAAAATGGAAGTCGTTTTTTATTTATATTTGTATATACAATAGTGGCATGTTCAAAAACAGTGTTACTGTAATGTAAAATTATCAAATGTATTCCAAATGGTAAAGGTAACTGTACGAGTAGGTATCGCAGCATGTCTCATCTGCATCTTATCTATAACTCGGCGTTATTCTGGATCTCACCGCAGCCCTGCTGTGAGTCACTCAGTAGTGATCTGCTTGCGCTTAGTGTGCGCAAAGTTGACGCCAAGATGTTTCTAGAAATGCCATCAGCTGAAGGAAGCATTTCCCTGTGGTCATCTTGGCCGTCAACTCTACACACACTTTGAGCATTGCGCAAGCAGGAAGTAAACATCTGCTTACCTGGTCCGCTCTCTATCCTTTATAACTATGAACTCTATGCTGCACTCACACGACGAGACAGCGTCTGTCGTCAACAGCCCTAAGTGAAGCAACCGCTCACTATTTTAAAGCCTCTGGGCACCAGATGAGTTAGCCTTGCGTACTTGCGTAGTCGGCCAGACGAATCTGCATTGGCAAATTCGGCTAGTGAATCCTACTGTATTCCACTACTGAATCCACTTGATTCAGTAGACATCCTGTTAGGCATCCCAGTACTCACTGCTATATCCTACTGTATAAAAGGATATCTTAATGACAGATGGCTATTGGTGGAGCTGATCATAAAAGATTAAGTGGCATTTGGCTGGTGTCAATTGCCTATTGGGGGTTGGGGTTGCTGGGGTTAATGTGCGATCCACAAAGGACTATGTTTCCCACACTATGACACTTTGTATGTATCCACAGCATGTCGGGGCAAAAAAGGAAACTCTTACCATGTTCACCACTACTTGACAGATGGTCTTTGGAAATGGCATGTCTATCGCTCTGTTGGAACGTTTGCTCATTATATTGCAGGCATGACTCTCTGGGGTAACCTTGTCATGCCAGTGACCAGCCAGCTACTTTGTAAATTGTACTGCTCAGTTCATTTGGACTGGCAATGACCTTTTTGTGACTTGTACATAGAATTTGTCTTGATGGTATAAGTGCTGCACTGCCACCTGGAGTTGTGCGGTGCTCTGTGGAATCACATTTTATGTGGTAAAGCAACTACAACATATTCAAGCGATTTAATGCAGCCCTAGGGGCTGTCGAGTTGTCTGTCTGCACTGTGATCCATTCTGTCTAGTTAATATAGTCTATTGGCCAAACTGATTCAATTCATGAGTGTGATGCCAGAACTACCTCCATGGCCACTAATGGCCTCGTCTGGGAGGGCAATGCCCAAGGTCTGCAAGACCGACTTTGTGAATGATGTAGACTCTTGTACATGGTTACATCTAGTGTTCTCCTAAGCTGCAACTCCCAGCTCAGTAGGGGTTTGCGGTCATCCTCCCTGGTGTGTCTAGTACCCAAGTCAAGCTTACCTGGCTTTGTAAGAAAACGTCCTTTTCCCTCAAGTCTGCAAAAGGTTTTAGAATGCTGCAGTCGTTTACCTCGTTGCCCCTCTGCAGTTTCAGAAAAGCAAATGCACTGCTCAAAGTGCTAAGTGGCTTGTCAAATGAAACGTTTGTATTTGAGAGTTTGGTACATTGCTCGGATAAACAAAATGTACATGTCCCTTACATTCAACCATACATCAACATATTTCACCATATATGGACATGCATACATCTGTAGCATACGTACAACATCTCAGCCTGACAAAGGATTTCTATTTAATGCATTGATACTGATATATTTTATATATATTTGCATAATCACAGGCCACTGTATATATACACACACACAAAGCAGTTAACCATTCACAATATACCCCACACAAACAGAACTAGTATAACAATATTAACTCTTCTTGAACTAGTCTTTTTCCAGGTTCTCATTATCTCTCTTTTACCACAGGGGTCTCGCATGATAGAGGGAGGCTGACCTGAGAAACAGTTTTCCAGTTAAACTATGGTAAGTTTCATTTTAAAATGAAAACATAAATGTTATGCATGAAAGTGTCATATTCAGTGTCCAGACATGTCATTGTATTCTTCAACCATGAACTGCCCTAGCATTCTTTTTATAATAAGGCATTGTAATTTGTGTCAACTCTGTATGACGTGTGTTAACAAGAAGTAAGCAGGCACTTTTCAATTGCCATTTTGTAACGGAATTCTTTGTACAGACGTTTCCCTTCTGTATAAATCTCTCTCCTGGAATAACTTTATATAGAGAATACACAACACAAATGACAAATTTGTTTTTAATGTTCCCCAACAGATAAACTGAAGACGTCTGAAACGAACCGGAGCTACAAAGGGTTCTGGGGGCAGGACTGTGGCACTACAGGATGCTGGCCTGAAGGTTTGGAGATGAAACTTTATTAAGGTTTTAGAATGAAAGAAGTTGTGAAATTGCATGCCACATTTGATTACATGAAATATAAACTTGAGTTCAGTGGAATACCGACAGACATTCAAATTATTTTTAATGAAATTTGGTGATTTCTTCCGAGGAAGAGCTCAGGTTAACACAATTGATGCCCGATATAAAAAAAACATGGATTAAGCTTGTGCTGAGGGTGCTACGGGACATACCTTTATTCCATCTTAATCCAGCCGACCCGTAAAAAATAAAAAAAAATCGCAGTCGTTTTCACTTCACAAAAGCCCAAAGCCTCCCGGGGTCCCATTATATTCCATGCCGTATCGGTCCGCGAAGCCACCGTTTGCCGAGGCCTCACTTCAGCGTGCACAGCATACAGGGGAGAGAGCTATGAGCGCTCTCCTGCTTCCCGTAAACAGGGAGGCAGATGGGGCGCGTGTTGCGTGACGTCTCACGTTGGCTACGGGAAGCAGTTTAGGACAAAAAAGATGAAGGGGAAAATAGCCCGGATTTCACTTGATCATTTTGATATCGATCTAATATCGTTAAGACTTCGCTCCCGATCGGTTGTTTTTCTTAAGACATCTGGGAACGTTTTATGGTGCTAAACTGGTTAACTATAACCTCATAAACCCTAATATAATAATTGTGGGCATATCACAATATGTCAACATTTGGTGAAAAGTGCACATCTTCAATGTGTCTCCTTGTGAACGTGTAGATGGGCAGTTTTCGGCAAAGACAATTATTTTTGACCCTGCGATGGCCCTGGTCAATGAAGTAAACTCCTGAAAAAAATTCTGAAACATAACTTTAATCGGTATTGTATTTAGTCATTTTGATGATAAAGTCACCTTTACAATGAGTATAACTTAGGATTGTGCAATAGTGGAATGAGCAACACATCTAAACGTGTGTGTGTGTGTGTAGCACACAGTGTGCCAGTCACAGTCAATGAGCATGGGTCCTTTGTTTAGTTTGTTTATGCTCCATGCGGCAACTCTGCCCCCATGGAAAGATGCCACATTTGTCCCTAAGGATAAGGCCTTTAGCAATAGGGTAAGTGGAACCTGGTATTCCATTACGCAGAGTGGCAGTATTATGTTGTGTCAGCCCTGGTACCATTTCTAAACTGCACAAAGTACTACGAGACTGATGTCAAAGACGTACTGTGAAAGTGGCCTTCCCAGGAGGGCAACACCCCAAGTTCCTCATCCTTGCTTCACTGAGGAACCATAGTGTTTCTTTTTCCCCCAGATGGGGAATATTTGCACAACAGTAGCAGGACCAATGCTCACCCAGCCAGCGTGTGTGCTGGCAAAACAAGAGCCATAACCAACAGAAGCATATCAGGGGATTTCAGCTAATTTCCGAGGGGCACTACCCACACATTTAGCTGCGTTGCTCGTTGCACAATTTCACAATCCTTACAAGTTACACTTTGTTGTGAAGGTGACTAATGATGTATAATACAATACCAATTGGTATTATTGAAGGGGAGAAATGATTAAGTTAAGTTTCTGAACGTTTTGTAAGGAGTGTATATAGGGTTTCAAGTTAACTTACCGTATGTTTCTTGTCTTTGACAGAGCGGACGGGTGAGAATGCAGTGAAGTGGCAAATGCAGTACCAGGAGGTGGCCAGCAGAGGACACGTTGTCTCGGAGGATGAACTGTTCTTTATTTTAACTCTAGTTTCTAAATAAATTGTTGAAATTTGACCATTGTTTGTATTTTAAGTCTTTGACTACTCGGTACAGAGTGTATTGAGAAATGCATCCCATGGTGAATGAAATATTATTAAACTTATAAATCAGTAGTTTTTGTCTGAGGTCCTATGCATATTTAAAGCCATAATCCAATATTGGAACAAACGTTTCACAATTAAATGTAAATTTCAATTTATCGTAACCCATTTTGGACTGAGGCCGATTCTAAAAATGCTTTCTAAATACTGATTTCTGAAAAACCTAAAATATTTATATTGCAGCATAGTTTTTTTTGTAATTTTTGGATACTGTAATACTGTAAAGAATTAGTGATGGGAGATTAATCGGTATCAATCAGCCCGACTAATTAATCGGTCCCATTAATTGGTCTGTCTTTACAGATAAACACGCCCAAAGTAACAGCTGAACAGATCTACAAGCTCAATATTAAATATAAAGGTATTAAAGTTGAATTTCACTTGCCTAAGCCTGCAGTGCAGACACCCTGATATATGTATTTCTCAGAATGGACAATTATATATTTTTTCAATACAGAATGAGATCTTATCGAAACGGTAATATCGGTTATCGGCCATAACACCGATTAATTATATCGGAGATCGGCCAAAATTTCTCATCGGCACACCAAAAAGTGGTTCCCGCCTATAATGGGTTAATAAATCAGGCCTTTTCCGTATACCGGTACATACATTGACTATATACAGTAGTTAGTCCATGCCATGATAACAAAATGATCCAAATACTGCCAAAACATTGAACATGGCGAGGATCAAATTTTAAAATAAAAACAGAATATTCAAACATGGCGAGGATCATGCTTTTTTTTTTTTTTAATATTCCTAAAAAAAAAAAGGAATTAGGTTGGAAACTTCTCCTTTTGTCCAAACATTCCTTAGACGTGAGATTCGTCCAGTGAAGAAAAAAAGAAGTCCATTGTGATCCAGTGATAATTTTTTTTTATCACTAAACACGGGTGAAATTCACCCGAACACCTGCCTGTAGAAAAAAAACGGGTGTGTGCAGGGAAACAATGACAGACAAAAAACAACACATAATAAAACAAACCCCAGACTATAAAAATGCATAATGAACGAGTAACAGTCTTCTCGTATTGAGGCATAGGGAATAAATACATACATACATGGCATGTATTTCAGTTTTATGTGACTCCCTAAATAAGCCCCCTGCTGAATCGAATTGTGTGCTGAACAGTTGATTAACTACGACTGGCTACAGCTGACCTGCTCCGTGGCTTCGGTCGGAAGCTCCCTGAGGGCAGTCCAGTTACAACTAAGGTGCAATGTTTCCCCTGCTGGATCACCCTTGCATCCTGAGCCTTGGCTGTCAAGCCTGGAGGAGATCCAGACCGACCAGCCAGTGGAAGAAGATATGGAGGGACTAGAAGGCAACAGGGCTTCCAAACAACAGCGGGAGAGAGGAGGCGCTGCAAAGGGACAGCCGAAAAGCTCATAGGCATGGTGAATGTAACACATTTGCGAGCTTGTAGATCTGCTATTTTTGGTGCGGACGCATAAATTAGGTAGACCAGAATGGTAATGTGGTGTGAGGGTCAGTTTTGTTTTGACTTATCTTGCACATCATATTACTGCCACTCATGAGTTGTACGTTTTTGGAAAGAATGAACAAAATCAGACCTGTCTGAAGTGAGTGGTGCAACAGTGCCCCCTGTTGGTACCCTAAACATAGGGACAGACTGGGAGGGAGTACATTGCTGTTCAAAATATACCGGTATACCCGCATTGGGCCAAATATAAGACGACTTTGATTATACCCCCATTTTCAGGTCTAATTTGTGGAAATAGAACATTGAATGTCAAATAGTCCAGTCCCAGATTATAATACGACACAGTTTTTTAGGATATTTCCTTTTGATAAAGCGTCTTCTATTCAGCAGAATAGGGTGTGTGTTTTCACACTATTGATATATATTTTGTAATTATCTGTCTTTGGATTTGTTTTTAGAAAATGTCTACATTTCAATTCAGAAGTGCATTGATATTTAAAGAAATTACGTTGTCACTGATTTGTCATTTTGAATGCTCAAGGACATATTTGACAGGAACCTTCACTTGTAGTTGATTTATATTTGATCAGGGGTATCTATACTTTGACTTGAGTACTGGAGGTGAACAGGATACTTACGTTGTCCAACACTGACCACTGCCTATGATTTGATTGAACTTCAAATTATTGTTTGCCACACAGGAAAAAGGTCACAACCTGAAATCTGTAAATGTGTTGGAACGTCTCTAGAACAGCATTTACCGCAGTAATAAGTGGGCAACTGTTCTCTGCACATTTCCCTTAGCCCCACGGCAATGGATCGCTAAAAGGCAAGCACATTCAATATCATCACGTGTCCTTAAGGTTCAAACCACATTCACTTCCACCTCACAATTCACCACCTGTTACCCTGTTCTGTAAGCTGACCTGCGGAAGAGGGAAAGGGAGGGGGGGAGGAGAAGTGTGTTTGGTGGTGGTGGGGGGGGTTAAAGTAGGTGGTGTCCAGTTGACCAGCCTTAGCCATGCATAATTAATGGCCATGCATCATTCATGGCGTCCGCTACCATGCGAGGCACCCCCCCAGGCACTATACATACATGTGCACTGAGAGTTTGGTGATGCAGCAGTCCACTTGCTGTCTCTGGAGTCGACACATGTAGATCAGGCCCAAGGGAAAAGAAGAGCCAAGAGGATAACTTCTCATTCCACAAGTGATTATGCTATCACTTAATTATTACACATGCATGGCAAGATAAAGGGAACTTTTTTTAGTGGCGCTTAACAGTTTTTTTTAGGTATATTCCCAACCAGATCTGACGTGTGCTGAGACCCATGAGCAACACTGGCGGAACTATTCCTCCGCCAGCCATCCTGGGCGTGGGCTTGGATACCGGGGGACCCTGCCACCAGAGAGCTGTGCAGCGAAGCAGGGCCCTCGTCCGGACCTACCTCCTCTCCAGCTCTGTGCCTCCCTTGCCTCTGACAGGTGGAACGAGGCTCACCAAGGACCCAATGCGGCTGCCGTCTATAACCACCGCCAGGGGCCCACGCAGGCCGACCACTGCAGCTCCACTGAGGTAAAGTGATATTAGTTACCCCGGTCCCTGGATCTGATATAACTGTCTGAATGTAGAGCAGGGGTGTTTGATTGGCACTGATAGATCACTTCTGGCTTGGTACGGAAAGAGTAGACCTCTGATCTAGAGATATGACTGAGGTTGCAGCCAGTGGCCACAGGAGAGCTACCGCACATCTCGCAGCTCAAATTGAATATGACATATGAACATGAATTGAAACCAGAATTAATATGATTGATTTAAACCTGATTGCATTTGCACTGCACTGATGGGGTTTGACAGGTGAAAACATGTTCAGTGTAAGCAAGTCAGGTTAAAATGCCTAAGATATGTTTATAGGACATACAGTATCATAGAATGAGAGAGTGCTATCCATACTTGATTTAAATCACTTGTATTCCTACTTAAGTCAAATCACATTTGAGCCATGATCAAAGCAGACCTATATGGCTGTAGTAGGTTTTGGGTTCCAGGTGTATGTAGTGCTCTCACGCATGTGGTCTTGATTCCAACACGTCACCTTTTTCTCAGGCCATTTCATTTGCTTGCACTGTGCACTTCAACTGAATGGAATTACCATGTAATTGTTCCTTTCCTTAGGTGTGGCCTAAGTGGATATTCTAGTGTAGAGCAGACTTCTCTTCTTTCCTTGCTTTGACTACAGAAGAGAGTCTGGCTGTCGGCAGTCAATTTCAGGTGTGGAAGCTGATCCGCTGCTTGTTTTCAAACACCCAGGCAGGAACCCTGATGTGGCGTCATGCTGGCTTCACTCAATCTGATAGACTTGTTGTTTTTACTTGGAGCGAGTGAAGGAGAAACCTGAGTGATGCACTAACATGATAGACATCATCTCTATCACACAAATGCACACCTCACCGTGATGTACTTCAAAGCAAAGGGATTTGATGACCTGAGTTCAACCATGTGGAGAAATTGGTTTTGAATAACTGGTTCAGGCCAACAAAATAAACAAACAGGCACAGACTGTGGAACACTTCTTTCAGATCCCAATTTCTGCTCTGGCATACTTTACTTAACTTTCTTTACAGTAAGAATGTCTGTTAGTAGTGCTAACAGTGTCATAATGTTAATTTGATTCAAGCTTATTTGTATTTATTTTATGGGACGTGGTTTATGTGGCTGCACTTGCCCCGAACATTGCCCATGGATAGCAGCACTACCATCTAGCTAGACATAAGAATACATCATTTAAATGCCTTGTATTTAGATGGTAGTGGAAGTGCTCCTCATGTAGCCTGGAAACCAGCCTTAACTGCCACAGGAAAGAAATCCCTGGGCAGATTAGGTCTGGCACTCCTCAGTTTGAATTATATTTCCCTGAGCCCAAAATTGTGATGGACCAATCAGAGCCCACGATTCAAAGTGAGACTTTTTTTTGCTGTTTGGAACTGCCCCTCGGAAATAAAATCTCAACACAGAAGTTCCAGACTAATATCTACGCAGTGATATTAGTCTGGTCCATGCCAGGCTACTCCTCATGGCGCCACCAGGAGGCCGACTTATGTAAAACACACTGCGTGTGTGTGTGTGTGTGTGTGTGTGCGTGTGTGCGTGTGCGCGTGTGTGTGCGTGTACCAGGATGTCTCCTGGCAGCGAGAGCTAC
>OOFJ01107255.1:0-20529 GCA_900323375.1 Benthosema glaciale
GCCCCGAGTCTCCGCTCCTCGCTCCCCGGGTGCTCATCGCGCTGGTGTGCCGCAATTCGGAGCACTCCCTGCCGCTGTTCCTCGGTGCCGTAGAGCGCCTCAACTACCCGAAGGACCGCATCGCTCTGTGGTGAGTCTGTCCGTCCGTCGCATCTTTCTACTACTATTAGCCCTCATCGCAACACACAGACATGAGACATGTTGCTGTTGGTCGAACTTGAATGGTATGCTGTTTATTGCTGCCAGTGCAGCAGCTCAGGCAAGACAGGCAGTAGTAGTACAGCACAGGACAGGTAGAGGGGAGTAGAACGTCGTGCGTGTGCACTGCCCGCGTTTGTGTCCGTGCGTGCCTAGTGTACGCGCGCATCAGTTATCACCAGTATCACCGGATGAGCCATTTATTTACAATAGTTGACATGATCGGTCCAATGAGTGATATTGGGGTGTATGGCTTGGCATGGTGATGGTGGTGGTATTTCATCACGCATTCCCTCTAGAGTGGGGAGGCCTGCTGGCGTGCGAGCAGAGACGTGTCCAAAAAGTTCCATTCAGTCTCACAGGCTTCTCTCTCTCTCATCGGCCCTTCTTCTTCTCCCTCATCCTCATTCCCCACCCCTTCTCTTCGCTCCCCTCCCTCTTCCCCTTCCCACATCCCCTTCTTCTCCCAACCAAACATACCCGGTGTTGTTTGACAGGAAAGTTCCAGAAAGTGAAGTAGATTCTTGGGAGCTGTAGTGTAAAGGTATTTCAGATATATGGTAATGGACCCCGGCTATATAAACAGTGACAGTCACAAGTTTATATAGCCTATGTGACTTGACTTAGTAACTAACAGTCAGTTACACAGTTGCATACTACTGAGTATTTTGTCTCCTCAGGCTCTTGATGTTTTGGAATTCACCTAGCTTTATAATGATGCATGCCTGATATAATGCCTATTTCCGATGTAACTCAGTGACAGCTATAGAGGATTCTTGTTTTTGAGGGGTGCAAGCCTCTCCTATGTCCAAACTTTGATAATAACAATAATAATAATAATAAACTTTATTTATAGGGCACCTTTCATGACACAAGTGCAGCGCAAAGTGCTTTACATAGAACATAGTATAAAAACATACAATTATATCAAACAACGCAGGATCAAAGTACAAAACATGATAAAAACACCAGTGAACAACAAAAAAATAAAAATAATTAAAAATTAAGAGACTCCGCCAAATGCAAGAATAAAAAAGTGTGTCTTAAGCTGTTTTTTAAAAACATCTAGGGAGGGTGCCAGCCTAAGGTGCATGGGAAGTTTATTCCAGGCGGTCGGCCCGTAAAAGGAAAAAGCTGCTTCGCCATTTGAGCGCTTGTGTAAACACAAACATTGTTATGCTACCACCACCTACCGCTAGTTTTGAGTGTTTGTGTAAACACAAACATTGTATTTAACACAAACATTGAAGACAAAAGTGGGGACGCAAATTGTGACTGGCCGGAAAGAGATGTATGATGATAAGAGTGGGCCGGCCCTCGCTTCACATGGATGTGAGTTTTGTTTATTGCTTAGTTACATTTTATTTAAACATGCCTGAAAGCCCTATATACCGGTACCTTTCTCTAATGTTTTTACTGTAGGCCTACATAATTTCATCAACCGATGATGGCCAGTACACTGGAATGTCTTGAGTAAATTATGAGGTTAGTCAAATTGCACTGCCTGAGTTGCAATACCCTCTTTTAGTAGAAACAGCTTGAGTCTAGATTTAGTTTAGATTACATTAGCATGTGTTTCTCTCTCTGCACATACTGTACCAACATTAAAGAGAGTGTAAGTGATATTTCTTTGTTTTTAGTAATTACATCTTTATATTTACATGTTCAGTGCCAGGATACCAATTTAATCCAATTAGGAGAGAGAACCCCACAATTTAATCCAATTAGGAGAGAGAACCCCACAGAGGTGCAATGTTGTACTTCAAACACCAGACATATTATTTCCCTGTATTGAGAGGGGGGGAAATTGCATTACAAGTGAGTTTCTATGGCCATCTGCTGATGCCTGTAGGTCTAAGTGTGATAGATAAAAGATGGATCTGGCTACGTAATACACACACACATACGTGTACACTCACACAGCGTGTGCTGCATGATGCTGCAGGGACTTGTATGCAGACGCTCACCTTCCCATGAGAAGATATTTTATCATACCTTTAAATCATACTCTTTCATCTGTCTCTCTGTCTTCCCCCAGCTATTCTTTTATCATCAAGGCGTGGTGCCATCTTTGGCACGGCGGCACCGGCTAATATTTCATGCTATAAACCCCTTTCACTCACTACTATCACTCTGACTGAGAGGGAGGGAGAGAGAGAGAGAAAGAGAGAAAGATGGATCTTCTCACATATAGGTGATGGTCCAGTATTTCCATGTTACAGCACCACAGCCAGATGCTAAACCAATACCTGCAGCACGCTGGCTGCCAAACAGTCAGTATATATTCAGGGCTGGAGCCATTTCTGAGTGATTCATACTTTGTCGTAAGATTGGGCAAGTAACTCGATGTGTGGTGTTTTTTTTTTTTTTTTGTAGAAAATCAGTTATTTGCAGTGAGCTACATAGGTACATGGGGAAATATAAATTGGGCTTTACTCATTCTCTTTCTCGCTTTCTCCCCCTCGCTCTCTGTCACTCTTGTTCTCTTCCACACATATCTAGCAGTACTGAGAGAGCTCTTATGATAACACAGACAGCAAAGAAAGAACAGCCCCTCCCACACACACACCCCTTTGTCCTTTGTTCATCTCTGTTCACGCTTAATATGCAGTGATGACAGCACCACAAAAGCAATGAAAGGCCCCGAATATCATCTCATAATTCTGAACAAATTTCTCACATTGTTTGTGTGATTTATACTAGTATAATCTCTCTGTCTGTTGTTGCCAAAGTAATTCTTGGATGTGAACATTTAAATGAACTTGAAATAGTTATAATAATAATTATTAATAATAGTTATAGTTCTCTCTTTACCTACGTTTGAAAGCATTATTCTTACTACAGGACAGGTACTGTTTACTCAGTTGTGTCTAGCACTGTTCTAGGATAACAGCTGCTATTAGCCAATGTCTTTCATATCTGACCTAATCAATCAACAGGTTCTCGTTGATCACAGAGCACATTGGGCAAAACTAAACTATTCCTTCTAATTACACAACCTATTATTTGAAACGACCCATTGGCCCAGGCTGTATGTGCAGTGAGCTATTCTCTACACTGGCATCTATGTATTTAGGAAGACTACTGACTGCTCAGTGTCCAGAGAATCTGTGCTTTTCCAGTGGTTCAACCCAACATTTAACCCCATGTTTGTTTGTCTGCAGAAAGTGTCACGTTCTGTGACACTTTCTGACCGATGCTAAGTCATTGAATCTATCATGTTTTATCAGCAGGGAATAATAGCTTCAAAATGACCTATTGGTTGTTCAGTTTGACCCACCAGTTCTGGAGATAGGGCTTGCAGAAAACAGCAAGTTGAGAATACAGGCCTGAAAGGTTCATTTCTGTGGTCTAACATTACACCTAGCTACTACATGTTTAAGCATTTATTTCATATTTACATGTCGATTTCAGCTCTGACATTTATTTCAAACATTCTCTAGTATATGATGAAGAGTCTGTCTGTGCAATTAACTCATTTTGGTTTTTAAAAAAAAGTAAGAAAATAATTTTTTGAGTCACATATTAAAATGTGTATATGAGTATATCTTGTTGAGTTGGTCATTTTAAAAGTACTATTCTTAAATACACCCCTGGTATACAAAGCTCTAAGTCCTTGTTGTTCTTTGAGCCAGACTAAGTTTTGGCTCCTTACTCGAGTAAAATCTCTCATACTGAATTATTGTCTTGCCTCATTGTGTTTTCATTTCTTTGACCACCACTACAGATTCTGCATTGACACTGTCTGTCTGTCTGTCTGTCTGTCTGTCTGTCTGTCTGTCTGTCTGTCTGTCTGTCTGTCTGTCTGTCTGTCTGTCTGTCTGTCTGTCTGTCTGTCTGTCTGTCTGTCTGTCTGTCTGTCTGTCTGTCTGTCTGTTATCCTTTTCCATTTATTGTGTCTGCCTCCCTCTCTGCATTACCTTATTTTTGCCCACAGGGTGGCAACAGACCACAACATAGATAACACCACAGCCATCCTGAGAGACTGGCTCATTCAGGTGCAGAACTTCTACCACTATGTGGAATGGAGACCGCTAGAAGAGCCCAGGTGAAGTAGTAATACATACATACATACAAAAACTCTTAATTTGTTGATGTCTAATGAAAGTGACCTACAGTATTATGAGCAACCCACCAGTTCATACTGTATCTGCAAAAAAACTATTCTAATTTTGTGTGTTTGTGCATTCCTCAGCGGCTATGAAGATGAGGCCGGGCCAAAACAATGGACTAATCTTCGCTATGAACAGGTTATGAAGCTTCGCCAGGCAGCACTGGACACTGCCCGTGAGATATGGGCCGACTACTTCATGGTGCGTCAAAACTATTAGCGTGAAAAACTATGAGCCAGTCTTGCATCTTTGTGCCGTTTTTTCCACTTAGTTGGTTTATGAGTTATCCTATTTATGGCATTATATTACTCAGTGGTAAATATATAATGCAAATAATAGCTGAGCAAATCCTGCAAAGGAGACCAAAACAAACACAGAACAAATGCAGAAGAATATACTGAATGACTCAGCAATGTGCCAGATTTAGAGCATGATTTTATTGTTATGCACTTACAGTACAGTACAGCTATGGCAACAGTCCAGGCAGTTAAATTCTTGTACCTAGAGCGGCGTCCTCCACAGTGTAGACAAAATAGATAAGATAGTCATAACTAGAAAAGTGCACTCCTTGGCGCACTGATCTCTGCTAGGGCTGGTTGCCTACCCAGGGCTGTATCAGCCATGGGGTAAAAGACACACAGGTGCTGCGGGAAAATATAATTTGCGTTTGTGATGACCCCTATGAGCAGAAGGGAAAGCGATTTTGGAACTGCGCTCTATAGAGGAGGCAATGGGATACCATCCAATTCAAAGTCCAGGTGCAGAACAAACAGAAGATCAACAAACAAATAATGAATTAATAAAAAAAATAGGTCTGCAGTCTCTGAACACTCTGTTGTGCAAAACTATGTTTTCAAACGTTGAGTGCAGCTACAATGTATAGTATTAAACCATTGTCTTTTTTCATAGTTATGCACTCTATAGAGGCCCCTCCATATGGGATTCACTCTATAGAGGCCCCTCAAAATGGGATTCACTCTATAGAGGCCCCTCAACATGGGATTCCAATTAGAGTGTGATTGGATGTTGCATTCAGAAGAAAACCTTGTATGATAATTGAAATTGAAAATAAAATGGCCTCTCTATAAAGGTAGATTGTGACTAATCCTTTTCTATATACATATAATTGACATGACTATATACTGTATACAATAAATATCTCGGTCACATACAGTACTAAATACTCACTGTGGATGCACACATGTATGTTTGATGGTATCGTCCACATCTGTGGACTACTGTGTTCTTCAGTAAAAAAGTAAGTAAAAAAAACCTAAACAAAGTAAACATGTTACGGTACATTGTGTATTAACTGCATGATCAACATTGTAAACAACAGCAAAAGCTTTAAGTGAAATAGAATGTAGTAGCATGATTATTTAAAAATAAAAGTGACATTTGCCCTAAGGGTGTTACTAGTAATGGCAACCAAAATGAGTCAGATCTGGGGTGAATAAAGGTTCATCGCATATATATACACATGTACACTTTCGTGTGAGAACATGAAAGTTAAAATGTACAATATATGCTATAGGCATTTAGCAGGGTTTTTCATGTGAAAATAACAACTAAACTGAAATGAATTGGAGCGAATATTATAGCTGAAGAAAATCTCAGTCGACTGTAAACATAATGACTAAGCTGTCGACTTCATTCAAACAGTGCTTAGGTTTTGGTGGTGAAACACATGCAGACAAACAAACATGGGGTTAAATGTTGGGTTGACCCACTGGAAAAGCACAGATTCTCTGGACACTGAGCAGTCAGTAGTCTTCCTAAATACATAGATGCCAGTGTAGAGAATAGCTCACTGCACATACAGCCTGGGCCAATGGGTCGTTTCAAATAATAGGTTGTGTAATTAGAAGGAATAGTTTAGTTTTGCCCAATGTGCTCTGTGATCAAGCTATGTTATGTAATTCCCTCAGTGGTTAGTGGTGGTATATTTTACTGTGCATGCTGCATTTCTGCACATGTATGCGTAATGTATGTGCGTGTGTGGGTTGCACACATTGATCTGTTTACCTCGGTCCTACATGTTAGGTGGCTGATTGTGACAATCTGCTGACCAATGAGGATGTGTTGTGGATGCTAATGAAAGAGAACAAAACCATCGTAGCTCCCATGTTGGAGTCCAGAGCTGCTTACTCCAACTACTGGTGTGGCATGACTTCACAGGTAACATGCATTGTATTTTTTTGCGGTGTTCACCATGTACACAGGCTTTAAAGCAGTGGTATACAATATTATTACATGTATGTGTGTATGTATGTGCGTGCGTGCGTGTACTTCCACATTGTATGTCTGTTCCCCTCTAATAATAAGTGCTTATCTCTGCAAGTCACTTTGCCACTCGATTTCCCATTCACTTTATGCATGCGCATACCCTCTATTTCCTTGAGGAAACTATAAGTATCACTTGCAGAATATGGAAGGAGCCCCATCGCTATAGGTTCTGTGTGAATGCTGGTTGCCCGTCACCCCTTTTATTCATTGTAAACATGATTCATACAGTACATGCATCTTGGGACCGGTCTACATTTATTTCTAAATGAAAGACTGTTAAAGTGTGAATTTTCATTTTAAGACATGTCTTTTGTGTGCATCACCTGCAGGGTTACTACAAGCGTACGGCGGCCTACATGCCCATTCGTAAGCAGGAGCGTCTGGGCTGTTTTGCCGTACCGATGGTCCACTCCACCTTCTTGGTGGACCTGCGTAAAGAGGCCTCCCAGCAGCTCGCCTTTTACCCTCCTCACCCAGAGTACAACTGGGCCCTGGATGACGTCATCGTCTTTGCATACTCAGCGCGCATGGCAGGTGATGGGAGAGGAAGGAAAGGGACGCTTGTGCTTGTTGCTTGTGCGCATTTGTACCGGTGTGTTTCCGTGCATGAATGCATGTCTTTGCGGAGGTGCGTTAACCTGCTCTGTCTGGCCTTTGTCTTTCTTTGTCAGATGTACAGATGTATGTATGCAACAGAGAAACCTATGGGTATTTCCCAGTCCCAATACGCGCCCATAATACCCTGCAGGATGAGGCAGAAAGCTTCTTGCACACCCAGTTGGAGAACATGGGTGAGTGAGGTGTTCAGAGGGGACTTCGGGAATATCACAAGCGTGACGAATATTTCCCTGGTTGACTTCTTCTGTATACATAAGATCACATATCTGACCTACGGTATATGATCCTGCAGACTCAGTGATCAGGAAGATATCAACCCCTCCGTTTCTCTCTTGCAGTGAATAATCCCCCATTGGAACCATCCAGTTTTCTGTCTGTTCCTCCCAAAAAGGCAAACAAGTTGGGTTTTGATGAGGTAAGCATGAACATGCTCAGACCCACATACATTCACACATACTGTTATCAGCCAAATGCTCAAACAGGAGAAAAACATTCCTGCATCCTTCTCATCAAATTTAGCCAACAACCACAAATTACCCAGAATATTTCTTATGCCAACTTCAGGCAAAACAAGGAACTGCGCAGTGCAGTATCATCTGCCATCAATTTCACACTGATGTTTTTCAGTGCTGCAACACCTTTTCTTGCATACTTTTCCAGTGCCAAATGCTTTTCAATTTCTGCTTGTTGTTTCCATTCCTCATGCTCCAAATGCAACATAAGCATCTCTTGTTGCTCAAATGTCAAATTAATGGTTGGCAAAAACAAAAACATAGCCTACTAAAGCTATGAGGTGTGTCAATCAGTGTGTCAGCAGATGGATGCGTGCATGGATGATGAATGCAAGCTGGTGTATACTATCTAATATACTAATATACTAACTAATCTGAAGCTCTTTGCACACAAGTCTGAAGCAATTTTGTATTAGCCTATCAGTTTTTAACACATCTTGTGACAAAAATGCAGGCCTCGAACTGGGTTAGATTGGGGAAAACAAAATGACGCAGCCATTTGTCAGACAGCAATTTAATTTCGCAGTAGGTGTTCAGGTCATCTCATTGTGGAAAGAAAATGGACTGTGTGCGCAATGGGCTCAATAAGTGGCAGAAGCTGACTTGACTGAGCGAATTGGAACTGCCAGGTCTTAAATACCCCTGGGAAACTGGCCAGGTGCTCCCAGTAGCGCTGATTACAGTCCACCAGCTGTAGTATAACAGACAAACAAGGGGACAACAATAACCCCCCCCCCCCAAGCCAAGGTTTTCCAACCAGTGCATGACTTTTAAAATCACTTGAAAACGAGGCTGGCACGCCATATTAGGCATGCATGTGTCCAATGGTCGAGCATGCCGCCCTAGTTGGCAAGCTATGGTAGATGGAGTAAGTTATTATGTGAACCAATTAGGGATGAGCTATATGACATGTCTGGCCAATACTGATTATCCGATATAATTAATTGTTGTTACAGCCGATAAACAATATAAACCAATGTCATATGATTTCATTCTGTATATAAAAAAAATAGTAATACTTTGGTCATTAGCCCATTCTGAAAAAGGCTTATAAACACTGAATTTGAAAAAGCAATGCCTCTTTATTCCAAAACTAGTGATGCACCATTATTGAAATGTTGGCCCACATCCCAACATAAACAGCTTGAATGTCGTATTTGTATTTGAAAACGTTCCACTTCCAACTTGTTGACGCTTTTGAAAGCTTCCCCACAAAACACTGGTAGAATCTGTGAAGGCATCATTACAAAAGGCTTTTTCAGGCTGAAGCAGGGAGGGCCGTCGCATACAGTATGATACTGTATACATCATCACAGTCCTACTGAAGCAGGAGGGTCGTCACATACAGTATGATACTGTGTACATCATCACAGTCCTACTGAAGCAGGGAGGGCCGTCGCATACAGTATGATACTGTGTACATCTGTCATCATCTCCAGTTTTACTTGTGTGTGTTTAGGTATTCATGATAAACCTGGTACGGAGAGAGGACCGGCGTGAACGAATGCTAAGATCATTATACGAGCAAGAAATCAGCTGTAAGGTCGTTGCTGCTGTGGATGGCAAGTACGTTTGTCATATTTACTTACCATCTCCCCTCATTTCTCTCTTCTCTCATATTTGGAAAAACAGGGCTAAGCCGATAACAAGGTAAACATATAAAGGTAGACCTACTGCTGGGGGGGCTTAACAAGGCGCCTACTGTACTTGCATTCAAATTTTATTTTTTTGAAGAAAGACCTATAGATTAGTATATGCAGACCAAATCTACCAGTAAGACGCCTGAGGGCGAGAAGCGACCTCACTAGGTCACGTGCACGCATCCGCCTAGGTGACAGCAGACTGCTGGACAAGCGCTGGTGCTTTGGCATGGGGCGTCAGATCAACTTATGGAATGAATTCTGTACTGGCCATATATGGAGCGTGTCTTACGTGTACAGGGTTTGATGAGGTCAGATCAACTTATGTTATAGTCAACAGGTCAACTCCATATATGGAGATCTAAGGGTGGCAGTGGGGGCAGTGTCTTGAGTGTACAGGGTTTGGTGAGGGCCCAGGTAAGGCTGGGCATTAATTTGCGGGCCTAGTTTTCGCAACCAACTGACAATGCCTGTCTTCATAGTAAATGCAACCTGCGGTCGCGACTAATACTGAAAACAACCTGTTGACCTTTCAATGTATAATGTTAGATGTTTCTGTCCTTACTACCCCTGAGGAAGCATTACTCCACAGCCCTGTTCAATAGATGGTTTATACATTCAGCTTTTTGTAACAAATCAAATTTGAATGCAGCCCAGCCAGAACAAAGGCCATATATGACATCACTGTATTGACCTTCATTGTGTGCTGTACAACTCACTATAGATTGAACCAAATCTATACTGTACCTTATTTCTGATATTTGTCAATAAGTCATAAAGAATGACTATTACTTGGCATAGATGGTACCTTCTCCCTTTTGGCCATTTTGCTCTTACATCATACTTGTGAGTGTGGGCTACCCCACTCTGTATGATGTAAGATGAAAATGACTGCCGTGTGAATATGACCTGTCACTCCTACATACAGAACCATTTTCACATTACTCAAATGAACTTGCATTACTTACATCTCATACACCTCCTTCTCCTCATTGCCTGGTTGTCCTCGCAGGGCCATGAATAAAAGTGACATTGAGACAATGAGTATTGCGATGCTACCAGGCTACAAGGACCCCTACCACGGTCGGCCACTCACCAAAGGGGAGCTCGGCTGCTTCCTCTCCCATTACAACATCTGGAAGGAGGTGAGCTGCTCAGGCAAGCCACAAGCTTCTTGGCATACCATTTTGTTTTGACCCCAATGAAAATAAAATGCAAAAAACATTTGCATGTTTGTGGGAGCAGTTTGGCAATACTAATGCAGATGTGTTACAGTACATATATTTATAAGGAACATACCAATATTTATTGTAGTAGTAGTAAAAAGCTCTGTGATCAACATGGCAAACGTTTTGTCTGTGTATAGATTGTAGATCGTGGTCTCCACACCTCACTGGTCATAGAAGATGACCTTCGCTTCGAGGTGTTCTTCAAACGACGTCTCCAAAACCTGTTGTATGAGGTGTCGACGCACAAACTGAACTGGGACCTCATGTAAGTGTCGCCTCAAAGCAGACGCCCACACTTACAAGGGAAGACTTGATTATTTCTGTAGTAGCGTTAGCTGTCTTCATGCCTGCCCGTCTCTTGCTAAGTCTCTGTTTTAAACTCTTCAACAGTTACATTGGGAGGAAGCGGATGCAAGTGGAGCACCCGGAGAAATCTGTTCCAAAAATACGCAACCTGGTGGAGGCAGATTATTCCTATTGGACTCTGGGTTATATGATAACATTACAAGGTGCCCAGAAGCTCCTTAGGGCAGAACCCCTGTTGAAGTTGCTTCCGGTCGATGAGTTCCTTCCTGTGATGTACAATAAACATCCTGTGTGAGTCCACCCACTTTCTCTGCTCTTCCTCTTTTTTATACCGCTTTATATATTTTTTGCTGATCTTTTTTTTTTCTTTTTTTTTCTTAACTCAACTAACAGACTTGTCTCTTTCACCAGATCGGAGTACATGGAACACTTTGAGCAGCGGGACCTGCACGCGTTCTCTGCCGAGCCGCTCCTGGTGTATCCAACCCACTACACAGGAGATGACGGCTACATCAGCGACACAGAGACCTCTGTGGTCTGGGACAACGAGTCGGTGCGCACCGACTGGGACCGAGCCAAGTCCAGGAAGACCCAGGAGCAGGAGGCGCTGAGCTCCGAGGCACAGAACTCTGACGTCCTGCAGTCTGAACTGGAAAATATGAGTGCACGGGATGAGCTGTGATGAAGGGGAGGGGGGGCACTGGCACTGGCTGATTTGGGATAGGAAATAATAGAAAAAGCTGTGCAAGCTGCTTAGCACAGGGGGTAAATTAATTAAATTAGATGGGTCAGTTTGGTAGAAGAGGGACACAGGGCATATGAGGGACAAACCAATGATTGTCAAGAGGAATTTCCTTGTGCCAAATCTCAAGAGGACTTTGAGTAGAGTTACTTCTTGAAGAGTCAGCTAGCAACTTTTCTTTAATTTATTGCTTCTCTTGCATGTCTTTTAACTAATGGGCCTTTCAGACACATATAGGACAGCGGCACGACTGCACAAGTAACCCATTATTTCCAATATGGAATGCAAAATAGAGGAAATGATAGAGGTGTGTCTGAATTAGAGAACTATATGACATAACATATATGCCATGTGTTTATTTGTATTAAGACCTCAAGAGGAAAAAATCATATCTTGGAAACATATTTCCACCCAACAAGTAAGGCATGTCAAATATGTAGTTTTGCCATAGACTTACAAGTCTGTCTCTAACTCAAAACATTGCAGAACCAATATGATTGGTTTCCTATGCAATAAGCGTAGTTATTGTTCGCGGCTGTTCTCACCACCATTGTAGCAACTACCTTGCATTTACAGTAGGATTACCTATGATTGTTAGGCAAAGATTCCCGTTCGTCTGGCTTCACAAGACTAGGTTATAGCGGCATTAGCCTACTGTACATATGTGGTAAACAAACTTTTAGCTTAGATTTGTGTTAAAGTGTCTTAATTGAGGTAATGCGCTAAAAAGACGTATAATTATCATACAGAGTATTTAATTATGTATAGTCCCACTAAAAGTTTAGAAAACTGCTTATTTTGCTCTGTCCTCTGCAACTCCCCCAAATTGTGTGCTGTATAGCGTGTCGTGTCTCAAAGGGCCTTGAGGCCTGATCCAGAAACATTTTATGTCTTTTAGCCCCTTCCGGTCCATGTTGTCGTCACAGTAGCACAGTACATTCCCTAATTGATTTATTTTTCTTTTAAAGAAAAATACGATATGAAGCAAAGATATTTTGGAACATGCAATATTTTCTTCTTGTAATAATTACATTGTCACCAAAGTTCAGCTAATTACTAAATTAAGTTATTTATAAGTCCATATTTTATGTGTATTAGGTTTAGACTACACGTCCTGTGGTAGCAATATGGTATTGATTAATTTAATGTAGCCTACTAGTAAAGGAAACTCTTGACTTGTGGTTACCACCTGTTCAGCCACTGCAGTCCATATTGACTATGAACTTCATCAGTTCCTCTGTGAGTATAGCGTTGTTGTTTTTTCTCTCTGCATTCACTCGTCGTCGTAAAATAGGTCTCAAAATCCCACTTCTAAAACAAACAAACAAAAAGAAAAGAAAGTGGATTCTGCAGGACGGCAGTAGGCAGGAGGATGCCCGGATCCTCCTGTCTCCTTGTCGAAGTGTCTTTGAGCAAGACGGGATCCGCTCGTAATTCCGCTTCGCCTGCGGCGCGTTTAGGGTTTGTATTAGGGACAGGGAGAGTTCGTAATGGGGTGAATCGGACCAACGTGCCGTCAAAATAATGATGCACCATCGGTTGGTGGCCTCTGCCATCAGTGTGCAAATGGGTGAATATGACGCCTACTGTAAACAGCATAAAGTATATAGAAATGCAGACCATGATCATGTGCAGTAGGCCTGTATGGATCTTATGGGAAAGTGAAAAGGCTGCATTAATTAATTTGAAACAAGATCGATAGGTCACCAATGACATTGTAACAGAAGTGATGGTGACACAAAGTCAATGCGAAATACTCGCAAACTGATTTACTCGCATTCATTTGTCGTACAGTATGTGTAAACGTGCTCAGCTGGACTGTGCTCCCACACGGCCCTCTGTCTGTCTGGCCGACCGTCCCACATCTTGTCTCGCATTCTTCTTCTCTATCTCTGCCCTTCAGGTCTCCTGGCGCGCAATAGAAAAATTTAGATGCCTACATTAATTAATAGTATTGGCATGAAATGAAATTAAAGTGAAAATGATTAAAGTGAAAATCACCTTGAATGAGGCCCGTAGAGAATGGGGTATAGTATATAGTACAGTTGACAGTAACAAATGTTGTCACTGTTCAGTGGTTGCCTCAGGCAATGCAATCCTCAGATGAATAGTACATTTCACCTTTTTTCTTTTTTTTACATTTTACACTACCAGCAATTTGTCACCAAACTGGATGAGGCTTCTAAGCTCTATAATGAGAGTGAAAGTAGAGAGAAGAGAACTCACTCACAGATAATAGGAACATATTGGCAATATTTGTAGTTCATCGACTTGTTTCTTTCTATACAATCCAAGATTATCCCTTTAAAGTTGAATGTATACATTTTTGCTGTGGTGTGGTTCATTCACCGCTTTCAAGGAGTTATTTGACAATGTATGTACAATGCTTTATACAGTGTTCATTCATAAGATTCATCAATAGGACACAATTCAAAGGTGTTCATTGACATTGCAAAGATTCACTTTTTCAACAATGTTTCCTCCCAAACTAAATATTGTCATTAATCAAATTGAATGGCACATTAGTTGCATTTTGTTTGTTGTTTGAAGTATAGCTTCAACAATAATGTAATCTTCCTAACACATTGAGTCACTTTTTAAGTTGTGCCTACCAAAGAATAAAGGACTTTTGTAATGAAAGGGTTGTTTGGTAATGTCATTTTACAGACATTTAGCTTATCCAAAAACAGAATGTACATTTACGATAGATTGCCCTGCATAGCTCCGTTAAAAGTACAGTACATTGGGCCTGCAAGGTGTAGCCATACAATATAATATGAACGAGCTCTCTAAACACTAAAGGAATGTTGCAATAATAAGTCTATTTATAATGTGTTATACACATAGAATGCATATCAAGTATATCAATGGACAGTCTCCTTCTCTGTGCCTAGTCTGCCCACTGCTGCATATCTTGCTTGTATGCTGAGCATAGTTATACTTCATTCATTGTGTCCTCCACCATTCACTCAAACTTTATCACCTTCATAATGTAGCATGCCACCATCTTCCCACACTTGTTGTCCTTTCGCTGATGTTGTGTTCACTGCACACCTGCTCTGTACTTCCTTGGCATGCTCACAAAGGAATTTGTTATCCAAAAAATGATACAGCATGCAAGCTTACTAAAATATGCAGGTCTTCTTTTCTAACTATAACGTAAACAGCAGATGTACTGTAAGAAGTTCTTCTGCCATTTCAGATGAATGGTATTTTTGTTGTTGATTTAATGAGAAGCCATATCTTGCCAGCTTTACTGTGTGTGTGTGTGTGTGTGCGTGCGTGCGTGCGTGCGTGCGTGCGTGCGTGCGTGCGTGCGTGCACACACTTACATATAGGACATGCTCATAGACTCATGTGACCACCACAAACACTGCCCATCAATAGGGTCACCAACTACACTGTAGGGTGTAGGCTCTACACATCCTTCCAGTATTGGGTAAAGTGAATTGCATTTTATTATAATAATGCATAATATTGCTACTGACCATAATATTGGTGAGTAGCTAAACCTTGTCCAAGTTATCCTGCAGGTTGTCAGGCTCATTTATTTCTTATCATTATAAATGAGGACAGTTTGGGCACAGGAAGATATTGTAAGTTGTAATGCATCACAGGTCTGAACTGAATCATGTAACCTACCAAAGAAATTATTAAGAAAACACAGCAGGCGTCTTTGTGTATACATGTATAATGTGTTTGATATGCCACAACAAGCCTTGCAGGGCTCCACATGCAATTGCGCATGACAGTGTGTGTCTCAGACTAATCCTATTAGATCTACTCTTTTTTTTCTTCCTCTATAGCTGCTCCATCTGCCCTCTGTGAGATTAACAGGTATTTTCAGCAGGTGTCAATAGCTATAGCTATACCTTTCTGCATCAGGGCCAGCAAACAAACAAACAAAACACCATGAAATGTTGGTGGAAACAAAGGCATTGGAAAATGTTCATTTCTATAGAGGGCACTCAGGGCAGTAGAGTTAACCCTATAACTACCGGTAGCCCTGTTTGACCGATGAAGACTATTATCTCTCTGTCCTCTAGCACAACAGACTCTCTCTCTCTCTGTTGTTCTCACTCTTTACCGTGACTTATATCAATTCTGTTGCCTCCTCACAATCCAATTTGCCCTTCTTTTTTCTCAGCCCTCTCTTCCTTTCACTCCCTCCCTTGTTCCTTTGAAGTAATGGGATTGTTCGTGTTGATCTGTGGGAGCTTTGACGGCTGTACACATACACAAGTAGACAAGCCCCCTTACAGCCTGGCATCTTACATTGTTCCCACTTTGTGCTAGGCTATAATCCCCCCCTGTGGACAGGAGAGTGTAGGGTAGACAAGTGACGGAGAGGGGAAGATGAAGCAAGGCGTCGTTCAAGGGGACACTGATCAACTGTATTATGTAAGAGGAATACAAACTGGACCGATTTGGAGCGGCTTCAAGGAATTAGGACAGTGGAGCTGAAGTGAAGGACGAAGAAAGCGGGGGAAATAAACCAAGGAATTAAAAATGGCATAAAATAGAGGAGAACCACTTGGATACTTTCTCCCGCCCTGAATTTCGGTTTACAAGGTGAGGTAAATGACTTAACAGTTAAGCTGCTGTAATAACAGATTTATAGCAATTAACATCAAGTGCAACCATTGAATATGTTGTAAAAGGTTAAGTGAAATAAGCATTTTGATTTGATTTGACAAATAATAATAATAAACAAATAACAATGAAAGCCACAATATACAGTACAGTAAAAAAAAAAGTAGGACATGTAGTGAATCATTATAGCTGTGAAATGCAGGCCGAGTTTGTTGACACACAAAATGCTTGTTTGAGCTTTAGTGCCTGAATACCTGAATTTGTTATTTGTTTTGGAAATATGAATCTACTCAAAGTAAAACAACCCTGGCTGTGTGCTGCCTCAGTGTTTGTATTTTCCCCCTGTGTGGAGTACATCTGTTAGGCCTACAGAATAGATACTGTTTCTGAAGCGTTATGGAAACAGTAGTTAATACCCACCAATAAAAAGAGCAATTAGCGTAAGACCTAAAGTCCTGTTAAAGCCAATTTGAGAATAGTACAGATCGGTGATCACTGTTTACTACTGTTTGCAGTAATTGTTCATAATAAATATGGATTAATATTCTTCTGTCCATATCACTTTTCCAAACCCCAAAGTTAAAACAGTGCCTCCAACCTAAAGTCTAATCATTATAATTACAATAATTGTTAGAGAGAAATCCAAATCCAAGCGCTGATCTAAAATGTGAACCCATAATTGTTGTTTTTAAATGGAGGTGCTGTTCACAGAGGCTACAGTACAGTAGTGGTGGATATTGCTTGCAATCTCACGATAGATATGCATGATACAAAGGCCACGATACAATATATATCGATATATCGATTTATCGATTATATATTTATTCAAAAATAATGACCATGTTGCACAAATACAATAAAACACTCTCAGGCTCCCAGAGTCCTTTAAATTCAAATAAAATGTCTAAACATCCTAACAAGGGGTCTGGGAAGGGAGTGCAGTGTGCACTGCAACTTGGAAGGGGCTTTGATAACGTTAAACAGAGGCATGTTTGTCAACTGATCACCCAGATAATTCATGACGTTTATTGCCATATCGATACAGCAGTCTCTCGATCGATTCACCGATAGTCCGGGTGTTCGATCGATATATTGCGATATCGATTAATTGAATGCACCACTACAGTACAGTATGTAATTTATAGCCTGTTGTATATGTCAGATGCTAGGTTTGATGTTATCCAAGCCTTGGAAACCGCCAGCGTTAATGTTATCCTGGTATCAGTTAATTATTCTCTCTGCACTTTTACTTGAGCATTACCCTGTCGTATATTGTCTAGGAGGCTCTATAGTCAATCTAGTCATCGGATTAACTGCATGAACCTGAACCATAGTCACTAGGTGAGTCCTTTCCTTAAATCTCTGTTGTTTTCCCTGAAGGAGGGTCAGAGACACATACTCCGATCATGCACTTAAGTTGCTCCGGACTTGTAATTTTAACCATATAGCAGAGTTATTTTTCCTGCACGTTACCATTACAACCAAGTATAAAATAGGGCTGGGTTGGGTGGTTAAAACTACATTGTTTCACAATATAGTGATTAGTGAACAGGCATTGTACTACTCTATTAAAAACTGCCATCTCCAGACCATGCATGAATGCAGAATTTACTATGGTGAAAGATATACAAATAACCCCTTTTCCATGCCATACCCGAAAGTAGCCTTTTTCCGAACTCTCCTGAAATTTAACGCAGCATTTCACGTTGAAAGAATTTGTCCTTTGTGTGGAAATCTCCAGTAGCTAAAGAGTGTGTGGTCGAGCCCTGAAAATGTAGGATTTAAAAGCTCTCAATACAAGCGGTTGTGAGCTTGTAGACCCACTATTTTCATTTTTGGGGGGAATTTCAAGCCCCTGCCTCTCTAACATCTCTCTGCACGTCCCTTCTAGTGAACCTATTCACTATGGTGGACCTTTTCATGGGCCGGGTTCTGGTGGAGAATAACTGGGACCAGGATGAGCTGAACACTGAGCGTGAGATCATTTCGATCCTGGAGAACCGCATCGTGATGCTGTTCTTTGCGTCTGCTGAGTGTGAGCGGTGTCAGGAGTTTCTCCCCACGCTGAATGACTTCTTCAAACGTCTCAAAGATCCGTTCTACATAGAATACCCAGCACTGCTGGCCTTGATCTACATCAGGTGTCTGGTCTCCTTCTAACCTTTGGCCTGTTACATGCACATGCACGCATGCGCGCGCACACACACACACACACACACACACACACACACACACACACACACACACACACATTCTCATGGCTTTCTTTCCCTTTCCCTCTATAGTCTGGACAAATCCGAGGAGCAGCAGGAGAGAACCCTCAAGGAACTGCACAAGAAGTGTTTGTTCTTGGCCTACGAGGACCCATACAGGAAGTGGGTGGAAGTAGTGATAGACCGAGTGTGACAGCGGAAGTGAGAAACTGGGATTTATTTTCGAGCGAAAAGGCCTGGAATTCATTATTTGCGGCTTGTAGGACCATACCAGTCTAATTTTGGCTAGACATTTGAAGAGATTGTGAAGGCTGCATGATTCTCTTGTATACGGAAAGTCACAAAACGAGACTTTGAAGTGGCCGGGTAGCAGAGGGGCTGTGTCCACAGAAAGCGACATTTGATTTGAGTGGAGGAACGCTCCTTTCATGTCCAGAGTGCTTCTTACTTAGCAGAGAGGGACTTCTAGTATCACTTCAAGGTCAAATTTTAAACAAGCAGGTTTTTGTCAGGCTCAACCAGAATCAACTTCTTGTCTTTGTCAATCATCCACCTAAGGTAAAGGAGTGGAGCAAGGTAGTCCCGCTTAAATCTCCTCAATTTGTATTTATTTTCTACAGCCCAGAGCGCACTGCCAAATAACGCTGGGTGCTGAGAACGCTGAAACACGATGCGCAGCCCTGGGAAGAGCCTATAAGAGCCTATAAGTGTCTTTACAATAGAACTTCATGGTAGAAAGGTACTGGCAGCTCAGAAAAAGCTTTCTGTGGACATAGCCCTGAATTCAGCCCTTTGTGAATCAATCTAATCCATGCCATTCAAATAATAACAACATACATGGAAGAAAATCTTACAGAGTGCTGCATTTTTCCTCAATACAGTATGCGTTCAGATAGACTGTGTGTCTGTGTGTGTGTGTGTGTGTGTGTGCGTGCGTGCGTGCGTGTGTGGTGTCATCTTGCTTTAAAATTATGATAATTGAGTCACATTATAGCTTTACAAAATATATAAATTGTGTGTGCGTGGTGTGCATGTGTGTATGCGTGCATACGTGCATGTGTGTCGTCTTGACTGTGGCTCAGGAGGTAGAGCAGGTCGTCCGATGATCCGTGGGTCGGCGGTTCGAATCCCGGCTCCTCCTGTCTACATGTCGAAGTGTCAACATGGGCAAGACACTTAACCCCAAATTGCTCCCGATGTGCTGGTTGTGCCTTGCATGGTTTCCGCCGCCATCGGTGTATGAATGTGTGTGTGAATGGGTGAATGTAATGTATGTAAAGCCTTGGATGAAGGCGCTATATAAATGCACCATTTACCCATTTACCTCTCTCTCTCTCTTCAGTGAACTACAGACCATGTTTAAAGTGAAGGACATCCCTACAGTCACGGTCCTCCGTCCGGACAGTTCCGTCCTGTCGGCCAACGCTGTGGAGGAGATCCGCCGCTACGGCACCGACTGCTTCCGCAACTGGCAGGAGTCGGCGAACGTCATCGAGAGGACCTTCATGCTCAACGAGGAGTTCGACGACCTGAACTTGCACAGTGCCTCTGACCCCGTGAGAAGACTAAAGTACACGGTAGAACACGACAAGAGGAAAAAGAGATGGTGGAAACCGTGGGTGAAAGACAAAGACGCGTATGAAGGACAGGATGAGCAGCAAGATGGAACGTGGGCTAAGGACAAAGAAGGGGCGAGATGGCGATTGGGGAGAAGATTTAAGTGAAAGAGAGGCTTAAAAAAAGACTCGTAGTGAAAGCAAAGCGTGACTCTGTCTGTACTGGTCATCTTATTTATTCAAGCCAGGCTTCTTTGAATTTATTTTTAGAACAATGCCAAGTCAACTATTCCCATTCCATTCTACCATGAATCACGTTTTCTATGCCCACAAATAGGCCTACTAAAGGTCTGCTTCAGTTCACAGATTTGACATGGATGAGGGTTGATTTTCACAGTAAAAATCACACCCGTGTGAACTGAGTGGTGTGAGGTCTTATACGGACTGGCGTCCTTGAAGATTCTAAGATGCCTGTGTTTATAACGTGTCCCATATCAGGACATCTTCAGGACATCTTTTCAAGA
>OOFJ01107258.1:0-13158 GCA_900323375.1 Benthosema glaciale
GAATAAACACTGTAGAAATTAAGCAAATTATTTGATGACTTATTATGACTTATAGTTATATCCGATCTCCGATTATTTGCAGGGTCAGATCTGTCAATACCGATTCTGAACGATTCCGATATTATACAGAGGACCACAAACCTAGGCCGTCGTGCATCCCTAATCTTTTGCGTTTTGTGCATTACCCCTAGAACACAAAACACGGATGATTTTGGGTAAAATACCTGTGTTTAGTGATAGTGTAACAAAAGATATGTAGGTGTTCTAGAGTTAAGGGTTGCGAGATATCACTGGGCAGTGGCCAGTGGGGCACCTCAGAAATTCGGTGACCCCAAGAATCAGATGAGAAAAAACGTAAACAGACAAAACCATGTTCCCCCCACGGCTTCCAGACTAATTTGAGTTCCAGCCAAAGTATCTCCCTTCGTGTCCATGCCTCTGCTTTTCAAACACACATTGAGCTGCGTGTGCAGGAGAAAATAGCCTTTATGTGTGTCAGAAACATCCTCCAGAAGTACTCCCGGGGGTTGTGGATATAACAGGGCCACAAGGGAGTCAAAAGAATTACGTCCATCTTTGTCTTGGCCTATTGCTACCTATACAGCACAAAAGGGAGAAATGTTCAGAGTAACAAAACAGGGCATTATTCTGGGAAGCTGGCCAGACACAGAGACTAGTGTAAATTCCAACAGGCTAGTAGGGACCTGTGATGGAAACTGTTCTGGTGCAAATTCTTCATCTGAATTGGTTTAAGTATAGCCTATTGGTGATACCTAAATAAGAATAAGAATAACATGAAAACCTGTAAGAATTTTCACACATTTACAGTAGTAGGCCAAAGGGTTACTAGGCCTATAGGTTGTTTTAAAATCATGGTAATATAATATAATGGTTTACAATGGATGGTTCCATTTGTACAGTCTCAGAGTTAAATTAACATTGATTTTACAATATACATTGGGGTCACCGTCTCAGTCTCTCAGAGATAAATGCCATCAAATGGGGGTCCGTAGCCTATTGCATATCAAACTGAGGGTCCTTGAAATTAAAATGTTTGAGAATCACTGCCAGAGCCTTAAAATCTTCTCTTATGGTGGTCCCTGGCATATCTATTCAAAAATGGGGGTCCGCGGGCTACTGAATGTCAATTCGGGGGTCCTTGACATGAAAAGGTTTGGGAACCACTACCCTTAGCCACATTTGTAAACTCTCTGAGTTAAATTAAGATTGATTTTACAATATAAATTGGGGTCTCAGGCATAGTAGAAGTGGCATTAAATGGGGGTCCGTAGCCTAATGCATGTGGGGGTCCTTGAAATGAAATGAGTTGAGAATCGCTGCTAGAGCCATACCATGCCATGTTCTCTTATGCAGGTCCCTGGCATATGCCGCATATCTCTCCAAATGGGGGTCCGCGGGCTAATTAATGTCAATTTGGGGGTCCTTGACATGAAAAAGTTTGGAAACCACTACCTTTGCCACTACCCTTAGCCACTGCCCTATAGGACCTGCGCACTTCCTCCTTCGAGACGCCTGGCCAATGAGATGAACGTGTACCAGCCTGTGTCCCGCCCTCACCTTTACAAAGCAGCCAATAGGGCGGCTCCGTTGGGACTGGGCTCAACATTAGAGGCAGAGCCACACACACAGGTAACGCAGAAAAAAAACACACAGACACACACCGCAAAGCAAAAGGAGAGAAAGAAAAAAAATCCCCTCTAGGGCTACTTGTCTTGTTATGGAGTTCGTGTGAAAGAAACACGGCGTTTATACCACCCTTCTTTTACCAGTTGAACCAGTATTTTAGAACCAGTATCTCTGGATAGAAACACGCTCAAGTACTGGAACAGGTAGAGTCTTTACTGACCGCAAACTCTCTCTCTCTTTCTCTCTCTATCTCTCCCACTATCTATCTATCTCTCTCACACACTATGAAAACAAATCTTTTATTTTATTTTATGCCTTTCTTTTTTTTCTTTTTTTAAACTTCAATTGAATTTCCAGATACTTTTTTTTGTTGTCTGATCTTTTTTTTCTTTACCACTTTGGAAAAAGGTGAACTCCCCCCCTCCTCCTCGTGTGTTTTTCATTTTATTTCATCTTTTGCTTTTAATTGTAGTTTTGTACCCTTGTTGGTCCCTGATGGCTTCGCACAGTGATACTCTGGTGGTGTTCTTTGGGGGAACAGCTGGTGCAAATGGGGGTAAACTGGGTTCGGATGAGAGGGAAATAATTCTCTTGGTGTGGCAAATTGTGGATCTACATGAGAAAAAGGTACGAACCTTTCTGACCCTGTTCGTTGTAAAGGTTTCTTATGTAGCACAAGTGTGTTCATGTGTGTGTTTGTGTGTGTGTGGCATTTCTTACCCTGTTAGTGTGTGTGGAAGAGTATGTTTGACAGCTGCCATTTAAACCAACAAGGTGTGCGATTAGTATGGAACCTGTATTAAACCATTGTACACAATAAAAAGCCAGAGTGTTACATTTAGCTCAAATGTGTAACAAACTGGGTCAATTTTGTTACATTTGTATACTCTCTCAATTAAGGAATACATTAACACAGGCTTGCAAGTCCTTCTAATGCTATGGACCAGAGCTAAGTGTACCAGTATCTCAAATGCTCCAAACTATATGGTACTTATTGTAGGTAATTCTGGCCTACCATCCATACTACTACAGCAAACCACCTTGTTCAGGTGTGCATTCAAAATAATTATAATATTGAGGGGGCAACAATAACATGACATGGACAAAGAAAGCATACCTTTTTGGTTGCAATGTCAGCTTCTCGACATAAACAACACTGCATGACAATTAAGTGCTTTTGCATTACATTGTCAATTGTTGGACTTGACTTTGAGAGTTCATAGGCTGACTTTGGGTTTGGTCATAGTACACAACAAAAAGCCTAAATATGGCTTCATAAGTAAGTGCTGTAGCACTCTTCATAGCTACACGCTGTGCCATGAAACACCGATTCCATCCGCAGGTGGGGAAGCTTCACAGATGTCTTGTCAGGCCAGACACTTTGGACCTGACAGAGCAGTGTAAAGAAGAGACGGGACTGAAAGTTGACGACCTCGTCAAGGCAGAGCCCCTGGACAAAGTTTTGCAACAGGTGAGACCCAACAGGGGATTAACCTTTTTTTTTTTCTGTCAAGGCCCAAATTGAAATTTGCACATGCATTTGTGTGTCGTCTCCAAAAACTGCCTTTTGAAATTCAAGGCTGGAACTTTGACCAAAGCATGAAATATCTAATTGCAATAGTAGGCTTATATCTTAGCAGCTTGCATTGGCACTTTTTTTTGCCAGGAGCGAGATGGGACATGCCAAGCTTGGCTGTGCTTTTAAGCGTTCAATTAATCCTATATAGGGTGTGTCAGTGCAATGACCTTTTGACAAAAATGCATTTCAAACTCGGGTGGGGGCAGGGGGATGTATGTTATGTCGGCAGTTTGTCCCTACAGTTAGATTTGCTGACAGCTTGGAGAGGTTTTCAGGAGTGTAGATGGGCAGAGAGCCTGGGGCTGCTGGCAGGGAGGGGTAAGCGGACTCACAGGTCTAGTCTTGTCTCAGACTGATGCACGCTGCAGACATCTGGAAGACAGAATGTTTACCTGGGAATGCACTGCTCTCTTAAGACAGGAGGATGGACAGAAAGGGAAAAGCTTTGGGAGATATACTGTAGAAATGTGGACATGAGGGTATGGTGATCGGACGTCCCAGTTTTGCCAGGATCGTCCCGGTTTCAAGCTGGGTTGTCCAGAGTCCAGAGAATTATCTGTAAAACACTACACACAAAATGTCCATGTCATGATCTGTTGAAAGGTACAGTCACTAGGTGCCCTCCTTTCCTGGTGAAAAAAACAGGTCATATACAAATATAATTTAAAAAACATTGTCAAGGAAATTGTTAAAAGTGCTGTTTTAGATATTTTAGAAAATGGATTTAAGTGATTATGGGTCCCGGTTTGGGCTTTTTAATATCTGGTCACCTGGGAAACATTGGTTTTGGGGACTCCTGCTTTAGACACAGCAGCTCATTTGGGATGGGGAAGAGGGATACACCTCCTTACAAATGAGCCAGGATATGACTTATATGGTTCCTGCTTGTACCTCTAGTCTAGTGTGTATGTTTCGACAACAGAGCTCATGTCGCCAAACGTGTTTTTCAGCTGCACTGGGCTTGAGTATTTGTTTTCAGTAGGCAAACCCTTCCACGCCCCTCCAGTATTTCATAGTTTGAAAACCTGTCATTATGATCCTGGTCTAGTGTTTTTTAAGGCTTCAGTTTTAGCTTAGTTGTGGCCTTTAATGTCAATACACGCACATGGCAGGCTGTTTGAGGTAATCAATCTGAACCAGGTTAGTGTTTGAGGCTGGTTGATTTCTGGTTTGACAGCAGTAAGGTAACTCTCTCCCCACTGCGAGGAGGAATCTTTGTGGGAATGCAGAAGCCATTTGTCCCAGGCCCAGCAAGGCCTGCCCTTCCCATTCCAATGTAGTTTAGCTTGTTTGCTGACTCTTCAAATATTAACCAAAGCAATCAATTCTTACTTTTCATACCTTTGTCTGCCTGTCCACTTTCTCTTCCTGTTGGTTAGGCTAATATTTATTGGTTAAATGAAATTGAAATTGATGTTTTGTGTTTAAAACTGGCAATGAATCAAAACGCCAAAATCCAATTAATTCAAAAAAATCCTTTGCGCAGCTCGGTGTGTTGCTCAGAATTGCTGTACAGAATTAGTCCAGTCAGTGACATTAACTTGCTGAAGGAATTGGTTTGGTTAAATAGCACAGTGGCTCTCAAACATTTTCCAGTCAAGGACCCCCAAACGCATACAAATTATTTCAGCGAACACCCCATTTGAAATGACTTTGTGCCGGGGTCTGCTTAAGAGAATACACTCCTTGTTGAATTAGATTTAGTATCATTAACTCTTACTGTAAAGTTGAGGGTTAAACAGTGAAGACCGTTAAGCCTATGATGTTAATAGTCATTCTTAGACATTCTCATATTGGGCTTGCTAACTTAACTTTAACTGTTAAATTGACCACTTTCAATCTGCTGTCCCTATTTTGAACATGCCCTTATAGTCATGAATTGAAAATAACCTATACAACAGTACAAGCGCGCAAGACTTTGTGATGTGACTCATTTTGAGCATTTATGTCAGCTATTTTTTTTATTTTTTTATTTGATAAATTAAACCTTTCCTCATTTTGCTGGGGACCCTCTGGAACCCCCTCAAGGACCCCTGGGAGTCCCTGGACCCCACTTTGAGAACCAATGAGCTATCAGCAGAGAGACCATAGGCTATACCTCTAAGTTTAGGGGTAAGGGATTGTGCAAGATGGGGCCCCATATCTCTTCATTGGTGGGTCTGTCAGTGTCGGCACCAATGACATGTGTTTGCTTTCTTTGGTGAAAGATTTGTAAAGGCTGGGTAGATTTGGAAGAGGTGACTTTCACCAGACAACTTCATACACACGTGGCTAATGGCTGTACTGTATGATTAGGTCTTTTGTGTATTCATGAATGTATTATTTATTAAGCACTTGAATCCTAGCATCCCTACTGTGGTCATGTCGTACAGTAATAGGCAAACATTAAGAGAAATTAGACATTAAGTGTAAATTGCAGAGCTCACAACAGATTGATAAAAAATGCTTATGCCCACTTCACTCCACGTTGCATTTGAAATAGATTTGGTATAGAGAAAAAAGGAGTGGAGATCCCTACTACTGGGGACCTGAAGTGTATAGGGTTTACGAGTTTAATGATATTGCAACATTGCATGGATTGCAAGTTAAATGCTGATTATATAAAGACAAACGACTGCTCTTAGGTGGCATTCACACCAGCATGCTACTGTATACTGTGTTTGAAACTAAGGTGTGGGCTACACGTCTCTAGTTTTTTTGCAAAACGCAGATGTTTTGGTGCGTTTGGGCCTTTCAGCCACACGCAAACAGCGTTTTCGGCCACTAAAAACGGAGGTGTTTGGAAACGGATAAACAAGTGAAGGTTTTCCAAAATATCCAGATCAGTGGAGCCGTGTAGTCATGCGAAGCGTAGTGCTTGAGAAACGATGACGTCACCGCTCATTAGCGCATATCGTTTTTTCTATAATATAGGTGAGAATTGCAGCTTGCGCCTGGAAACTCCATGGATATCAATCCAATTGTTCATGTTTTTTTATATCACTGTTAAAAAACGTAAGCATCAACTTACTTTACTGCACCACTCACCATGCATGCATGCTGCACCTGCATCCAATATAAATTCTCCCAGCCTACAGTCTGTGGCCAGAGGGCAAAGCTTGAATAATATGTTAATTGCAGACGTACAGATAAACTGTGGATATTATTAACCTACTATAAAGACCCAGGCCAAATGCCATACAGGTGTATGAATCAGAATCATATTTTTAAATTATATGGAGAGAATATCGAGGATTTGAAGATATGACTTATGAGGTACCAAAACTACTTAGGTGTTAAAGGCTTATCACATTTATTTGTTTTAATGAATGAATAATAAGTACCACATTTTAAAAGCCACGTAAATTGTGAGTGGAAGTGTTTCTTGCAATGTCTGTGAGCATGTCACGCTATGTGCATATCTTCAAATCCTCGATCTTCTATCTCCATATAATTTAAAGTGCTACTGCAGATATTTTCTCCTTATGCGTTTGTGTGTGGACCCAGATATCTTTGTCGTGTGGGCAGGGATTGTTTTTTAAACGCAGGAGGAAAATATCCGTTTTGAAAAAGATCTAGAGACGCCTAGGCCTAAATCTGCTGTGTATTGTCGGAAAGTGTGCTTCATTTGGCTGGTGTGACTGTCTCATTGAATTCTGGTGTGGAGCCGGCCAAACAATCTCATTCTAGGTGTGAATGCAATCTACATCAAATAAACTAAATTAAGCAAATAATAATGTTAATGTGGTAGATGAATGAATAGTAAGCACAGTTGGAGACGGGGAAGGCATATTTTCCACATATTATAAATGTTTCCGCTGTCCAAAAGAACACACACAATAACGTCCAGACCAGTGCCTAACAGAGACACTGCATCCACCGTCCACGACTCCACATTATCATCACTTTACGTCCTTAACTATTACTCAAATTATAATCTTAACTCCATATATTTCACCGTGTAGTTTATGAATTTAACTCTGCGGTTGACAGCATAAACGCAGCAAATTAAATATGCAAGAATGATGCAACCCCACCCCCCAATCGCATAAAGTATACAGAACAGTATGCGAACTTAGTCCACATTGTTATCTCTTTCATAGAACATTTGACACCTGCACTTTATCAGCATGGTTCCTGGGAATGGGCTGCAGGTACAGGGCCCAGTAGCCTAGCCTCAGCCCCAGCCTTACTCATCTGTGAAGAGAAGGCCGCTCATGACCTAAGGCAGAGAGTGCCTAGGCGGAAGCAGGGCTTCCAGTGTTTGAACTTCCCCTTGAAGATGAGTCTTTTCTGCTTCGGCCAAATTCCAGCACTAACGTTTAGGACCAGTACGTCTTGCCCAGTGTGCCTGTAGCCGAGCTGCTCTTAAACTCTATGCGTGAGACAGGCTTCATCTACCACCCATTTTATAGCCTCTGTCCCGTCTGTCCTCATATTTTACAGTCTATGCTCTTAACAAGCTGCTCTTCAGACTGAGAGCGCAGGTTTTGAGTCGTTTTTCATTTTTGTGAAAGGGCTTTAGTTTTTTTTTTAGTTTTTTTTTTTTTTTTGAAAAATGTAAGAATCAAACATCTTTTTTTTCTTTCTTATATAACCTTTTAATTCACATAAAATCACCACAATGTATGAATGAATGCTTGTTGTCTGGGACATCGAAACAAACGATAGCTAATCATCTCACCTTACAGGCTTGTAACGGACATGGATTATAATATTCTGTTACTGCCCTGCCTGCGTTTTGTTCCACTTGGCAGTTGATTGCAGTGGTAAACACTCTCCCCTAACACTTAAGTCTGGGACTTAAGACCCCGATAGGAACATTGATGGCAAATGTAGTTGGTGAGCCCTGGAGAAGGTCGCAGTTGTTGACAAAATGGTATGAGTTGTGTTTGTACCCACAACGTTATGCACACACATTTTGTCCCAGTTGCAAAATGGAACAACATGGATCGGCGTTGTCACACCCTGGTGCTCTTATCACCAATGCCTTCAGCTTTCCTCAGCATGCAAATAGTCCAGGTACACTATAGAACAAACAGCGATATGCACATGTTCAAAGGCCACAGTCTGCCTATGGCAGTCTCTGTCACAGACTGAGACACAATGTTTGACACGAATTCCTCAATTCATCTTTTGTTTGTTTTTATGTCGTCGTACAATGGTATCGTGCAAAGATGGTGGATTGTTGTGACACAACAATGCCCTATTAATCGGATCTATCATTATTACATGGCCTCTAACACTTTGACTTCTAATCGATTCATTATTTTTTTGACAGTAGATCAAGCAATATTTGTTTGTTCACAACTGTAGTGCAGCTGTTGGTTCATCTCGGCTGGAAGCCGTTTGCAAAAAAGGCACTGCTGTTTGTGGTAAAATTACACATCAGATCATTTTTTTTCATTGAAAAGAGGGGATTCTGCATTCTAGCTGCCCTATTCTGGGCATGGCATAGGGTAAATGTTTAGCTGATCTATAATCTTAATAGGATTTTAGGGTGATGGTGAAATAAGTGTGTAGGGTTTTAAGTGGTTAATGAACTCTTGCTTTTTGTATTTACCTCTGAGGGAGTGTTCAGTTTCGCAAAACATACCTTTTCCCAATGATTAGATTTGTGTCCTGTGTGCTGCCGCTTGATTAAAGTGTGGTTTGGCACTGGAGAAATGGCCAGGGCGTGCCACCACCTCCTTTAAAACCATTTACATTTCTCTCTCTCTTTCACTAATCCAGCTGTAGTGATTGAACGAGGCGTGGCTGCAGTGCATGCATAGCTGCAAACAGCGAACACCCGCTATGAACAAACACTACTGTCCTTCGGTTATCTTTTCATACCATCATGAAACTCTGTACACTCTGGCTTTGTCTGAAAACTCATACTGCATCAGCACTTGAGATGTCCATACTTCATCATTGGTGATACTGTACAGTACATGTGTAAGCCACAGTTCAGTTAATGAAAAGTAGAGCTGACTAGAGAGAGACTTGAAACTTTAAAAGTGAAAGTCACCAATACAATACTACTGTAGTAACTGCTGTCTTTAAAGCATCTGGTATTTTACTTGATTAGTCTTGATACTTTTGATTTCACTGGGACATGAGTGGGTTGACAGAAATTTGTTGTCTGAACGCTTTCTTAAGTTAACCATTTAAGCCCTTTATTATTCTTTGTATGACAAAGAATAAAGGTTACAGGAAAATGGTCTGTGACTTAACATAACACAGTACAAACTCACTCATAACGTGTCGCATATTGAGCTTGTAGACGGACGTGTTGTGAGTTTGTAGATCAGTTTGTACATCAGCGAATGGGACTGCCCAGAATGGGGACAAAGAGTTGAAAGTGCAAAGAATTGTGGTGTCATGGAGCCACAACTATCTCTGTGAACTGTCCTCCTATGCATGCACAGAATGCAGTCCTTCCAGGACAGGAATCTAATCTAACTTCATTGTTTTTGCATTCCATAGCAGTGTGTGTGTGTGTGTGACCCGTTTATTTGCGTTGCATGTTTCTGTGGCATTAAGATCCCCATCTGTACAGTAATGCATGTTGTAATGCCTGTTTGATGGGCCGTGCCGGGTGTCCCGACCCTACGATGAATGGTAATGTCTGGCTCTTCTCCAGATTGGAACGGAAGCGACACAAGCTTGAAATGATGGCAGACTGGCCTACTGTATATGACAAACCTACTTCTAGTGGGCAGTCAAGCTGGTTGTAATGAGTCCTATCGTAGTAATGGGGATAACTGGTATAACAATAGACACAACAGATATAGACGGAACAAAACATGTCATGTTGCTGATAATAATAATCCATAACAGGATTTCAGTAGATCAGAGTTAGAATGGCTGCTTGGGAATCAGAATGTTCCCTGTTAAATCAACAACACAGGTGTGTAGAATCGTAGGTGGATTGGATTCTATAGTAAAAGTGATTATTGCATAACTGAAGCAGATGATGTGATTCAGGTGTTTGACACATTATTTAGCATATAGCACTCATCGTTTCAGCACTTTGCACCCTATTTGTTTTATATGAGCCCACAAATATTTTTTATTTTTTTAAGATTGAAGTAAATATCATTGCTGTTGGGTAGAAACCTGTATTTTAACGTTTTGTGTTTACTTTAAATTAATACCCCTACTTCATGCTATAGTGTCACACAAATGTAGCAGATCAGCAATCTCTAAAGAAATGCGCAAATCGCTTGTAGATCTTCTACTTTTAGACAGTATTATGCATCTGTCACTCGATTGTCAGGATGCGTTATTAGCACACATGATGAAATCTAGAGCACAGCAGGTTATGAAAGCTGTCTTCACACGTTGAGATGAGCCCGTCAATCAATAACCTGTGGGATGAGGTCCTGGTTACCATGGTGATGCTGTTATCTTACTTATGTTTTGCTTGATTTATCTTGGCTACTTCTAACTCCTTTAACCATCTAGGGACCCTAACATTCTGGGAAAGTCATTATAGGAGAAATTATGTTTAGGTGAAAATTGTTGATCTACAAGCTCACAATGCGTTGCAGCAGCTTGTAGCTGGTTTTCTTTTCATCGCACAATGATATCATAGTATTAAATGGACATTACGTGCGAAAAGACTTTATGCAAAAATATTTATTTTAAGCAACCTAGGAAAGAAACGGTGCCCAACCCATGGTCTCCTGTTTTTGTAGTGTGGTTGATGAATATGGTGTTAGTATGTTGCAGGGACTTATCCCCAATCCAACCCCTTGATTCTGAGTGCTAAGCAGGTTACCCTTTTTTTTTTTTTTATGAGCTTTGGTATGAATTGGCTGGGGAATTGAACCGCTAACTCTGTCTCGGGTGGACACTCAAACCACAAGGCCACTGAGCTGGTATGCTAAAGGAAAAACTGAAAACGGTCTTATGTTGTAGCAAAACAACAAATAGCTGAGCAGCCAATTGAGTTGATTCAGAATAATATTGCAGTCCGCCCTGAGACTGGGAGGTCTTAAAAAGAAAAGAAGAATATTGCAGTCAAGCCTTCTGAACTTCTCTTCCATTCACTATAGTAAGTATACAGTAGTTTGCACTGTTTATAGTTGATGCCAGTGGACAATGGGAGACCAAAAAAAGACTAATGGTCTTTGGAAGTTAAAGATCCAGTGTTGTTTGACTTGTTGAAATTAAATGACCACAGCAGACTAAATGGAGACAGACTAAAATTGTCCACCATGAAGAGGAATCTGGTCAGGGCATCTAGTTGTTGAGTGAAGACATAGAGATTAGTTTGTCTCTCTCCGTCTCTATCTCGTCTGTCCCTCTAGCCCTTTCAGACAGTAAGTTTGCCTTTTCAGTCAGCAGCTGGTTGGAGCGTCTATAAACGGTCTTGTGTTTTCTTGTGGGAGAACGTGCCCCAACCTGTACCCCTAATACTCCCTCTCAGTGTCTGAAGATCTGTCATATATAGCCAGTGGCCACATGAAATTACCCTCCTCCAATCAATCACTGGGACCCAGGTATAAGATCCCTAGGACAGATCGCATAGCATGTGCACCCCCTCTTCCACTCATCCTGTAGGCTGGGACCTTTGATGTCTGATGGTAGATAGCTTGGAGTAGAGAAACGGATGGGTGGGGTACCAGCTACAGGTGGTTTAATTTATGGTTTTATCCAAAGTCCCATGTCAGGATTGCAATGTAGAATCACAGGAAGATTTAAAAGGTGTGCTTAATTAATCAAAAACTATCCTCATCAAACATTGCTGGATTCATTTCTGAGTTGGTACCGTGTGGAATGGTGTCAATTTGATTCGTATCAAAATCATTTGGTAGTAAGTTAATGTTCTTCCTCTTGAAACATTTTCTGCTTGATCAGCATGCACATAACTTGGATGAGAGCCATTATTCCCCCGGAAACAGTGTTTGACTGCTGACCGTATGTTTGTTCCTAGTGCTGTACTACCATTATCTTTTTTTTTCTTCATGTCTCTGGAGGAAGCCCCGTAAGAAGGTTGAAGTAGCTGAGAGTGTTGACGGTAAAACGCCATCAGAAGGTTTACACAACAGCTTAAATGGCCCCAATTAAACACGTTACGTTTTGACTAAACAAAGGCCAGTATGAGGGAGCCCCGATAGCCAGAGGTCCAGCTGATGTGCTCATGATGTGTGGTTGTTTACAGAAAGGGTTGGTCTCGCCGGAGTCTGTTTTTTTTTTTTGTCTTGGCTGTTTGTCTGGCTGGGTAAAAACCGTGATCCAGGTGATTAGCGTCACCTGGATCACGGTTTTTACCCAGCCAGACAAACAGTGATCCTCGTCCTTTTCTTTCCTCCCTCAGACAAACACACAGAAACCTGTTGAACAAGCTTGTGACACACACACTCTCTCACATAACACCCAACACACACACATCTTCAAGGCAAGCTCACAACATGTCACACTCGCAGCACCAGTGTGCTTTGTGAGCTTGAATATCTACTCTATTCAATGCGTGACATAGGCAAGCAATTTGGTATAAATCAGGCAATAAGTCCAACCTTAACCCTACTGTAACCTCTGCCTAATTACAACTCAAATACCAACCTAATTGAATTGTAAACCTTACTCTACTTTTTTTAACCATACTTAAAACAATTTCTCTTTGAGAACCAGAAACATGGTCCTGATAATGACACTTCTCAAATTGTACTTGTTGTGGGGATATTTGGCCCTCACAAGTATAGTAGACACACGGTTGACACACCACTCTTCCCCATCTTTTGCCCTTTGACTGAGACCACCCTGTAGTTTTACACCAACACAGGGATTTAGCTGTCAACTTTTATAAGGTCAGATAACCTGTGTGTGCTTATCCGTGTAGGCTCTTCTTTAGACCACTATATCGATCATTTGACATTTTTAGACAACCTGGGTAATTGGGTATATGCAGTTAGGCAGTCTTGAACTTTTTTTTGGCATCCATATTTTGGGGCATGTCATTATAG
>OOFJ01107266.1:0-37771 GCA_900323375.1 Benthosema glaciale
TTTGAGCCTGTTGATCTGCTACATTTGATGCCTTTGTGTAAAGTATGATCAAGTGGGGAGTTAATTTACAATAAAGTTTGAATATTATAAAAGGTTTCTGCCCGACAGCAACGACATGCACCACATGTTGATGTGATATGCACTGTACACAGTGCATATCACTATCACGAGGCTAGGGCTAGTTGCCCTAGCCTCGGCCTCCTACAGGCGTAGGCAAAGGCTCAACTTATGTATCTTAGATGGCATTTTTATCTAGACTCAGATAGCAGTTTATGTAGTCCTATATAATTTCATGTAAACATAGCACTGTTAGTATATATGCATAGTATAAGTAAGCCTGTTTTAGTCTTTTCTACTGTGATGTTCTTAGCTTATGGTTGGTTCACATTAACTACTTTGTATGTATATGATGTATTACCATGTTTTATTTTGTTTTATTTTGTTTATGCCTATGTAAGTCGCTCTGGATTAAGAGCGTCTGCTAAATGCCTAAATTGTAAATTGTACACAGTCTGTACACAGTCTGTACACAGTGTTTTTTACGGTTTTGGGATGGTATGTCCTTTGTGTTTAACAACTTTGTGTTAACTTGATTTTACAATTTAATTAGGAAGAGGATTCTGGTAAGGTATGCTTCCAAGAATAGGAAGGAGTGAATATCTTTTGTTGCTGCCCTACATGCCAGCCGACATAAAAGGCAGTAAGTATGGATGATTCGGCTTCCAAGACACCATGTTTGTTATTGCACATGAGATAGCGATAATAGTACCTTTAGCACTATAGTAACTGTCATTCAGACAGAAAAGAACATGTTAAAATTGGTTTTGTAAATGTATACAATATGTCTTCATTTGTTTGAGGAAAGGGTGACTTGACTGTGTTTTACTTAACTTTGTTTGAGGAAAGTGTGAAGTTTCAATCAATAGGGAGAATGTATTGGATCTGGAATGGCTCCATTTACAACTAGTGACATCTTTCCAATATTTGGAGTTAGATCAAGGCAAGGTAAATACACAACACAACCCTCTGCCAAAGTTGTGCTCTAAGACACAGACAGCCATTGTCAATATTGTATTATAGCGCACATGACAATACAGTTGAACTTGAACTTGAAAATACACAAATACCTGGAGCCATGGCTAGTTTTCCTTTGCTCTCCAGAATGATCTTGCCATTGTAGTCCATGGCTGGTAGCATGCCCTGCTGGAAGAATATGATATCATTCTTGTTCAAGCCAAAATAGTTGTGGTGGGAGAAGAAATCCTGGGTGGACTCCATTGTCCTCCCGCTGGTCATGATGTACCTGCAAGAAATGCAATAGGACGTTATTAATGATTTGTCTCGTCCAATTCTTTACTTTGTATGTTGTTTAAATTAAGTGTATAATTGTATTGAATGAAGACACGTATGATTATTATAATTAAATGTATGCAAGGCTGCGATGAGACAGAGGCAGCGCTTGCATTCATGGCAAAACCTTTCCCTAAACAAGTCAAAGTTAAAAAGACTGTCTTGAATTATGAATCTAGAGTGCAAAATGTACAGCATGCCAAGTCTTCCATTCGTATTCAGATGAACTTACTGACAATAAAACTCCAAAAGTCTTACCTCAGCAAAAACTAAACTGAAAGTTGTAAAATACAGCAAACGTTTATAAGCCAATAAAATCATAACCATGTACTTCCTTATATACACAATTATGATGCCAATCTGATATAATCTTCAGTAACTGGCCAATCATTTTGTTTTGGATTCCAGACTGGCTTCTGCTGATTTCCTGGCACTCTACAGGGAACTTTAATCCCCTCCTAGGAGAAATTATTCCTGGGGTGATATAATTTCTTTGATGGTGACAATCATCAAGTTAATCATCATACAGGCCAAATGGGGTCACGCTTGTTACAGTGCTCATTGAAATTACAGTCAAACTTTGGTTATTCAAGTATACTGTCAAACTAACAGCCACATTGCTGTATGCTCTCTGATCAACACTGCAGCGTAATATTCCCTTTAACTTACCAAGGAATACAGCACTTGGTCTTGTGCTTCTGCTCAGCCAACTGTTGCAGCTTCAGAATGCGCTCTGCCTGGATCTGAAAGAGGGTTTTGTGGGAGGGCAGCCCCACATCATACATGCCTTTGGGGTAAGAAACCCCCAACCTGGTTCCCTGGCCCCCAGCCAGGAGCAAGACAGCAACTTTATTCTGGGCAATGCAGTGCAAACCTGATGGCACAGAGAGAGAGAGAATGTTTGGATTATTACCTACAGTACGATAAGATAAGTCAATCAAGTTAATGACATAATTTATATGAATTCTGATGATACCCAGTGTAGCCATTAGTAGCATCTTTGCGTGCATCTGTCTGTATGTACCGGTATTAGTTTTCTTTATGCTTTGCATGGGTATGCTATGCTACGGAAAGGATGTAGTTGGGTTATATTGTTTTTCTGTATATTTGTGGTAAACAAAGCAAAATGATTCATCTCAAGGGGTATTGCATGGCAATACCATACAGCTAACTCACTCAACGCCCACATTCAATCACGTGTCCTTTATAAGCAGTCACTACTCTGTCTTCTCCTCAGTCTTCATGCTAGCCGCCAGCGTTCAAATTTCCTCCACCTCCCCGGCCTCCTCCCTGTGGCATTATTTCTGTAATATGGATGATTCTGTGTTCATAAAAGTGATTTATGGATTGTACCATATGTGGCATCTAGTTCTGTTATGGGCATCTGTGTTTATGTGTTTTATCATTGCACTGTATTATGATCATGTAATATGTTCAGTATCTATGTGGTATATGGAATGCAAGTTGTTGATGTAACGTCTTATGTTATGCTCTGCTCTGGGCGTTGTTGATATCAGAGCCGTGTCTCGGTGCACAGATAATCTGAGATATCAAATGTGATACATCTTTAAAAAATAGTTTCCCAATGCCATTAAGGCACTAAATGAATTGTCTCGTTAGATCTGTTTTTAATGTATCTGCCTTTTTTGCCATGAAGATAACTGTGTGTAAGTGTTGTTTCTGTTGTTGCTGTTTGTTGTTACTGTTTGTATGAGACCGAAGACAAATTTCCACATTGTGGACAATAAAGCTAACTAACTAACTAACTAACAAACTAACTAACATATCAGAGCTGTGTCTCGGTACACAGGTCATCTGATATATCACATGAGCAGAGCCACATCGCCATACTAATATGCAATAGCTTTGCAATAAATGGTTAATGGTCATTCTGAGTCGAAGTGTGTCAATGAACCCGAGTTGATTATCCAAGTGGATTACCTCATTAAGATACACTCTAGTTTATCTTACATAAACTGTTGCTATGTGACACACTATCAGTTTCCTGTGAATGTGCCATACAGACAGAGTAGGCTACGTACATTATTATGACAAAGGACTGGGTGGGTCTGCTAGACTTTGACTGTACATACGCACGCACACACACGGATACCCTCACACATACACACACACACACACACACACACACACACACACACAAACACACAAACAGACAGACACATAGACAGACTCATATGCGGACTTGAGTGACCTCATGAGTAAGGGTGAGGCAGCACCCCAATTTACGTCAGAACTAAATCAGAACCAGATGGTGTCGGCCTCCACTTTCTAAGGTCATCTTCCCTCGGGGCAGAACTTCTTAAACAGGCCCGCTAAAACCCCTGCTGCCAAGAGGGACTTTACAAAAGCACTGCTGAATCCTGAGTGTTAATTGAACTCTTAACTTCCTCTAGCTGTGTCCATTTTGTACACTCTCAGATTTAAATTAACACTCAGCGTTCTACAGTGTGGTGAGAGATGCCAGTTAACTTTCTCATGTAACTGATCCATGTGGGAGACTGAAGCTGGAAATGTTTAGTGAGAATGTATAATACACAATACAAAGAAGAACAATGCACACAACCGTCTGCAATTTAAGTAGGCTTTGTCCTTAGCGTTCTCCACAAGATTTTTTCCACAAGGCTTTGTTATGAAAGACTACTTTTGAGTCTTTCTTGTTCTTTGTTTAAATGATACATGTGTACTAAGTATTACATATTCAGTTGCCAGGTAATAATCTAACCATCTTTCGTTTTGTCAGTTGTCTTGGTTATCTGTCAACCCTTTCCACACCAAACACACAGCTGTTGTATATTTCCCAAGGGTCAACTGTAGGCGAGTGTTTCTAAACAACTGGCCAATGTCTATGATGTGATTATTCTATGATGTGATTCAACACCATAATGTCATGAGCACAATGAACATAAATTACAACGACAGGGCGGCGGGGGCTCAGGGGTAGAGTGCCTGGATGGCAACCGCAAGGTTGCCGGTTCGAACCCGGGCTCCCCCAGAGTTAGTGTCGATGTGTCCTTGAGCAAGACACTTAACCCTAATTGCTCCTGATGTGCTAATAGGTGCCTTGCATGGTTTCCGCTGCCATCAGTGTGTGAATGGGTGAATGTAATGCACAATCTATGTAAAGCGCCTTGGATAAAGGCGCTATATAAATGCACCATTTACCATTTACAATAAAAAGTCTCCTCCTTTGTAGGCTAATAACCTTCTAGCATGTACTAACAGTGAAACAAACTGAACTTTTTTTTTACAAAAGCACTTGATGTAACTCACCTACGGCCTCCCATTGTTTCAGGCAGTCTCTGTCTCGCGTTACACTGCCAAGCACCTCTCTAGGCACAGGTTCCATGCGGGAGTCCATCTTCTCCTGCTTGCTGCCACTGGACGTCTCCATGGCACTCTTGAAGAATCCATTGATCTCCTGAAAGTTCATTGGCTCCAGGTCAGCGGCCATGTCCTCCTGCTCCTCTGGGCTCAGTTCACTCCAGAACTGTAGGAGATGAGACTGACCAGCTTCGGCCAACCTGTGGGCCAGTTTGCTCCCGCTGCTTGGTTCCATATTTACACTTTTGCTGGGTTTTCAGTTATCTCTGTCAACACGAAAAACAGACATAAAGACATAAAGATCACAGAGTACACATTTACAAATGTAAAGATGACTGAGGAAACAGATTTAACACGGACAATCCCTTCTCTCAATTTCACTTTGTGAGATCACACACCCACCCAGCTAGAGTAACTTGCTGTACAGGAAAATCATTACATTTACATATACCACCTTGCATTTGTTTGGGATGGAAGCTTTATATCTATTGCTGCAGTAGGCTACACCCCTCGGTTTCTTCATAGAGTTGCATGAGATTGATGTCTTTTTTTTGTATTAATGTACAAGGCATAACCATGGCATACATAGGTTCTAATTAACATAATCATATATAACATTGCATTTCTAACGGAATGTCATGTCAAGTCATGACAATATAACTCTTTATACAATTTAACGCAAAGAATGTACAAATTGAACCAAAGGGACCTTACCATGTGTACACTCTGTACACACTGGGTTCTATTAAGCGTCAATAAACGTGTTATTACAGTATAAAGTTAATGCGGCGTTTAGCTCGTTGGGATTTCCAGTGGTGGTACAGCACAGCACCAGTCCAGTTCAAGTCAGTGTCCACTGTCCAGCTAGCTATAATGTATGTGTTCTGTTCTGTTCAGCTAACAAGATCTAGCCTACAATAAACACGACCACCACGCGCTATAGCAGTCTGCTGAACGAATAGAAAAGTGGCAGTTCGTGAGATAGATCAGGGCTTACCTTCTCCAACTGAGCCGCTCGCTTGGCATTAAAGAGCATTGAATGTGTCTCGCAGCACTTGAGTGGAGATTCTTGTTCTCGTATCGGCGTCTCTAGTGACTAGTCTCTCTCCACCCACCTCACTACAACCTCCTTGTTCGTCACGTTTGACGTGGCACTCGTAGTACCTACCGGCGCCGGCCGCCTTAGATCCGTTTAACCGTGGCACAGTGCACGTCCGCTCTACAGCGGATACGGAAACAAACAGCCGCATTGCGAGCATGCATGTGGAAATGACCGGATATGATAGGGCGGAACTGATGACCGGATGTGAGCACAGAACTACATAGAAACCAGGCTTTCTCCACAAATGCATTCCACATAGAGTAATAAGCTACATTCCCATAGCCCGAAGGCCGGGATGAGTTATGTGTGGGATGGTCAGTCGCGCTGTGATTGGCTGCTTAGTTTGTCAGGCGACTGCACGGGTTTGACAGATATACATAATATACTGTATATAGCTTGTCCATACTGGTTTACCCACTGTAAAACAGTTGTGAGGAATTTAACCTTAAAATGCGGCAAATTGTTGGGAAAACACAAATACAAAGGGTCAATAATGCAAAGATTTTGCAGTAATACCATAAATACCATATAATAACACATTTTCAGATTTCTTGCCATGAAAAAGTTATGATCCACAAACCAGTAAATGGTTCCTCTCCGTATCACCACCGGGGGGCGCCATGACAAAGACGCTGGCAGATTGCCTCTCTACAGCGCTGTACAGAGTCAGACTGGTGGAGTCAGTGTTGTTGTTGTTTTTGGGCCACCCTGCTAACGCTAAAGCTAGCCGCCATACATCTGTGCGTTACGGCCCCGGGTCAGTGTTTTCTGTACAAGTTCAGCGAAATGAAGAAGTTCTTTAATGACATAAAGAGTGACATGAAATTCAAAACTGCTGGACCTGGGAAGAAACTCGCAGACGCCAGGCAAGTAGCAATTCTTACTACTATAGAATAGCTTTCTGACGTTTTGCTGAGTTCTGCTAGCTACGCAGCTTAGCTAACATAACTGTCACTGTCCGACAGCTCACCATCTACACAGCACAGGTTTATTATCATGGCTAGCTGTTTGCTAAATGTACAACTACATTGTTATGTAATACATATTGTCTACGTTGGATAGTGTAGGCTAGAGCCCCTGTTGTCTTGCCTACCTAATCCGATTGAAAAGCTAGTTAACCAGCTGACAGCTCCAGTCCACAGTAAATGAGGATAACGGTAATCGCCCACCCACCAGGACCAGGAAATGCCCGTTAGCTCATTAGTAAACCAGCACTATGTGTATGTAATAACTGCAATGTGGGCCTTTCAGGTAATTTAACTGTGAGAGTGTTGTTAGTTACCTTTGTACAATGTACCAATGTATCATTTACACATGGATTTTACTGCTTAGTGTATACATGTCACCAAACTTGAGTTTGGTTTGGTAAAGAGTCTCAAGGACCTGTTAGAAACACATAAACAAACTGTACTGTGTGTGTGTGTGTGTGTGTGTGTGTGTGTGTGTGTGTGTGTGTGTGTACACACACAATTACAGCTCACAACCTCAAGTGGTGCAGAGCAGCTCAAGTGCCAAGCCTCGCTACCATGCGCCCACGGAGGGGGCACAGAGGGCAGGGGCGGCAGCCTTGGCCAGGATAGAGCAACAGCCACGACCCAAGGTCCACACCTCGCAGGACGCCATCAGGAACCAGGGTGAGTCCAGGGTACCATCGCTCATTCATTGCAGCAATGGTAGCACTAGCATCTATGTCTGTGTCCAAGCTATAGCTACCTTGTAAGGTGGTAGCTTTGAATGTACCTAAGTGAGCGTCTATGATGTAGTGATGCTCATTACTCAATCAGCTTCTGTTCTGTGTTTGTGGTAACGTTGGGTAGTGCATGCATATATTAATGTATGTTCATCAAAATGATTATGCATTTAACTACTTTGAGTCCCATGATGTAGTTCATTACATTACTTCATGGACGTAAAGACTAATCCATGCATGTAAAGACTGATTGGCCAATTAGTCTAGATCAGTGGTCTCTCCTATGGTACCAGGTAGCAGCAAGTTTTGAGTCTGAGGCCAAATCTCATCAAATGGTGGTCCGTTGTTCAAATGCCAAATAAACAATGGTCCTTCGTTGCCAATTCGAACCCTTAAAATCTGTGTCTGTGTGATAACTAAGCACGATGGCCATAGCTTGACTGATTACCTTATTAACAGTGTGTTGATAGTAATGTGGTACAATTATACAATGGTGCTAAAAGTATGACACAAAAAGCCCCAAGGGCTTGTTTCCATTGTGGTCAATTCAATACTACTTAAATGGAATAGGATCAATTGGTGTTGCAGTTTGTATATTTGATCTAGTGTGGTTACAGAAACGATCTGTGTGTGCATGTACCGTGCATGTAAATGTACTGTATACTGTCTGAGTGTTGACGTTATCAGATACAGTAGGCAGGCTCTAGAGTCGTTATGAATACTGAACAGCGAATAGAGTAGAAACTGGGCGTTTCCAAGGCACTGTGGAAAGTTATCACTTAAATAATGCATGCTCATTGTTGCTGATTATTATATTGCTGTGTTAAAGAAATAGATCATTTGAAAAGACTTGTTGTCTGACATGACTTTCCATATTATCTGTCTGTAGTAAAAAGAGAACTGGAGGCAGAGGCAGCTGCGCTTACTGAAAAAGAAAAGGCAGCAGCAGAGGTGAGAACTACCAGCGGATTCTACCGAAAATCAAGCGATTATTCCCAGTAGGTTACTTATCAAGCCGATATTTTCTGTCGCCTGGTCATGCTGCGAGCCGACTGAGTTGATGAGCGTCCTCAACCCCGACTGTCTTGCTGACAGACATTACTAACCCTAGCGCAAACCTAACCCTAACCGCAAGCATGTCAAACATTGCGAACATCGCTTGCGGTTTTAGGGTTAGGTTTGGGGTTTGGGCTAGGGTTAATAGCCTAGTATGTCAAACATTACTGTTACTAACCCAACCCTAACCGCAAGCACGTGGCAACACATGTCGTTTTCTGTCAGAAGATTTCGTCTTATCAATGCCAATCATGCCGGGCATGTTCCCAGACTGCATGGGACTGGTCGAAAAGATCGGCTTGATAAGTAACCTACTGGGAATAATTGCTTGATAACGGTCGAAGCGGGTGCAACTACAGCAATTAAAGCAAATGATCGGGGGGAGGCGGGGGAAGTATAACAACCATAGTTCCAAACAGTATGTGTATGAAATAAAATATTAAAATGTAATACATTTAATATATGATGTCTGGAGATCCTCTTGCTGTTTGATTGGCCACATTAATCACAATTCTGAAAATCATATGTATTTTTCCCAGGGATCCCAAGTACCAGTGAAGGAGTTTGCTTCTCTCTCCATCTCAGGAGTGTATTTTACCTGTCCACTGACTGGAGCCACTTTAACTAAAAGTGACAGAGAAGTACGCCTCAAAGAGGCAATTTTTATGGTAGGTCAGATGGTTACAATAAAAAAAAACATATTATTTCATCTGAAATAATTCTTGTTTTGAATGAACCATGTGTCATTGTTTCTGTCAGAGGTTCGAGGAGGATGCTGTGGAGGCTTCTATTATGATGATGCACACATTCAACAAAGACAAAGAGAAAGTGAAGGCTGCAGTGGACATCATAAGCAAGTATGATTCCCCCATGTGTTTATGAAGATGAGATTCATAATCTTAAACTAGACTGATTTTGAAATTATAATTGTATTTACCCTTGTAAAGTTGTGTACCATTGTTTTGCTATTCTTAAAATAACTGTCTATGTTAATGATGTTTTCAACAGGTATGTTGACAATGTGTCTAAGAACCCTACAGAAGAGAAGTACAGGAAAATTAAAGTCAGCAACAGGGTGTTCCAGGTAATATGATTAATCAACTGACTCCTCACCAAAGAGTGGCATGTGGACTATGCTTTTTATGACACCTGATTTGTTTGTTCTATCGTTATTGTCTTCTTTGTACCGCTCTGCAGGAGAAGGTTCACAGTGTTGAAGGGAGCAGAGAGTTTCTGCAGGCCTTGGGCTTTATAAGCACTTTGATGCCTGTGGATGGACAAGGTAAACGGATCCCTTGATGAATATGTGTTCACTTGTGCTAGTTGCTACTGCACATTGTGATTTTCAACTCATTTGTGTACACACCTTTCCTGGAGAGCAGAGGAGGAAGAGGAGTTCCTGGTGTTACCAGAGCCGAGTGCCGACGAGCTGGAGCTGATGATGGAGAGGAGGGATCGCCTCCAGAGAGGGGAGCCAGTCAGAGCCCAGTTAAACAGACAGCCTCAGGCTTTCAGACCCTCTCCTAATGCAACGCACTTTGAGCTGCCTCCCGAGTTCTACAACCTGTCGGCAGAGGAACTCAAGAAAGAGCAGCAGCAGAGGTAATGGTGGTCGCACACTACTAAACTCCACCAGTATGAAGTACAGTTCATAGATATACTGTGGAAGATAAAACTATTGTGCTTTCCCCTCTAAACAGAAAAGTTTCTTGGGAAACGGGAGTCATTAATGTGTCTGTGGTCATGTTTATCAGGAGTGAGCTGGTAGAGAAAACCACCATGCTACGCACCAAGGCAATGAGAGAGAAAGAGGAGCAGAGAGAGAGAAGGAAATACAATTATACTCTCCTGAGAATCAGACTACCTGATGGAAACCTGCTGCAAGGTTAATTAGGCTAATAGGCTCCACATAATCATTCACGTTGTCCCCAATGCCCCATCAAAAGATCAAGGCTTGGATTGACCTGATGTGTGTGATCTGATCCCAGGAATCTTTTACGCCTGGGACCGGATGCCGGTGCTGTTCAGCTTTGTGCGGGAGTCTCTTGTGAATGGCTGGCAGCCTTTTGAGCTCATTGCTCCCGGAGCACAAAAGCTACAAGAGTCTGAAGAAATGGCCCTCGCTGAATGTAATTTGGTGAGCGGAATCTACTGGCAATGTTCATCATTACAAATGAATGCACATTTAAGGTGTTGACTGTGTGAGATTGACTAAAATATTTATAGATGGGGTTATAATATATTTTATACTTGGCAACTGACTTACTGTATTATAAATTTTGTTTTGAAAAGGGCTTTAAAAATAAGTAATTAGTCCTGATTTGGGATACAAATAGCAAATCAAACTCTGTTTATCTGCGTCAGGTTCTAGTGGTAAATGCAATTGTGCAGCGAAAGCAGTGAGGAGAATCACTCTGCCTTGTTTAGCATGGTAATTGAACACAGAATCTTTACATTATGCGTTTGCTGTTTCAGGTCCCTGCGGCTCTGTTAACGTTTTCCTGGGATCCAGCCGTGCAGGCGGACATTGCAGCTGCTGGCGGGAAGAGCCCTGCCCTTCTCAAACCAGAGTTACTGGAGAACATTCGGACCCTTAGCTGAGCCGACCTCCCCCATTATTCCTGAACTCTCCTTGCTGCCTATCCCCCTCCCTGGTGCGTCAGGAGTGAAAAGTTGTACCTCATCACTGACTGGGGACCAGCTTCTCTCCACACAAGTCTGACAAACCAAATTAAATAATTAGGTATAAATATTATACCAGACCCAAAATTGATTAGGGGCAACTCTAATTCCCTTGTCTTGCTCAGCCTCTCATTATCCCCTTTAACAGTGGAGATAACGTCATAACCAACACCCCGTCTCAGCAAACAATTGAGGGACGCAAGGGATAATTACATGCTGTACCCGTGGCTGTACAATAGGCTGGAAGCACTCCTCTGTACCCTTGCAAACTGTCATACTATAGTCTTATTCTATTGCATATAGAGACCTTGTTTTGAACTGTCACCCTTTGCTCTACTAATGCATCGTTCTTGCATAACAGTTGGATTGACAGAGGAATACATTCACGTTTGTTAAATGGCAGCAAATTTGAAAGGGGAGTGTGACCGGCTTGTTGAGTCTGTACAAATTGCAATGAGTTCAAGTAAAATATATATATTCCTTTGTATTCAAAAGACTGCTAGATATGCTTCAGTTGCTTGTGTAGCGTTGACCATTGTCAGGTGTTCAATGTGTTTTTGTTATGACACTACTATTGGTTGACTGGTCTAATTTGTTAAGTCCACTACTGTATTAACACCTGCCTCGATAATGAAGCTATTATATATATTTTAAATTAATCGTTATATTTTTCTGACCTAACAAGCACTTTTCAGCAGTGAGTATTTAAAATTTGTTTATGTACAGAGACCCTAGTGGAAACTTTAATTGGAGATTGTTTTATTGCTTTGTACTCTGTAGCACTCAATTGACAAGTGAATTCTAGCCTCTTAAAAGGTTTACCATTACCTGCCTAAGCACACAAGGCAGTCATGTAAATTACTTGCAGCTGTTTTAGTTAACTTTAGTTAAATTTGGCAGGATGGCAACCTTAATAGTGAGTGGTAGTTGTGCTTAGTGTTGCTTCCTCTGGGCAATTTTAAAATGGTCTATTTCACTCCACAAGATCATAATCTATAGAGCACACTAGCCCAACGAATTCCATGAGAAACTGACTCAACAGACCAGCTCCATTTTTGGTATATATAGTTTCTATTCCCTATTGAATAATTTCATCCCCTCCACCCTGTGTTCATAACCTTTATCAAGTATGAGATTGGTGTGGCACGATGCCATACAAGTTATGCTTTTAAATGCACGCAAGGCATTACTGTATGAGCGAAAATGCATGGTTTACCCCATTTGTGGGTGGCTTGGACTACAACAACCTACCTCTCATCACAAACGAGGCAAACGGGCAGTGTGACAATGATGGTGCTTGGAATAATGGGGACTGGAAGCACTAAGCCAAATCCAAATGTCAGGTTTGTGTAGAATGTGTTGTACAACCAGCCAACTCTCAACATTAAGTATAATTTTGCCAGTGCGCTCACACCACTGCTGTCTTGTTTGCTGTCCATCGGTTGCCCACAGGTGTTTCATTGCAAAGTTTCTTATTAACACCTGATTAGCGAAGAGCCATTGTTTGTCCATACAATGAAGTTCAGAATTGTGTTCTATTGCTTTCCAACCTGCCTGTAATTAAACAAATTAAAATAAAGATTGCACTGTCTTAGCATTGTCTAAATAAAATGAAGGTAAGTTCTAGTCCACCTTAGACTCCATTCTAATTTTGAGTTCAAAAGATCTTAATCTTTTGTTCAACACCCCACCCAGAAATGCTTTTATTCTAGTTTATTTTTTTAAATAATGCTTTATTAAGTTTATTTAACAACAAATTTAGACCTTTATAACACCTGGAAATCAAGAGAACAAGGGCTCAGAGCATTCATAATGCCACCAACACTGAATAGAGGACCAAAACAAAAACAGTAATGTTAATGGACGGCTAGCTTTCTACTCCACCTCTAACTATAATGAAAAGAACACAGAGGTCTAGAGAAGTAGCAGTCTGTTGAGTATCCGTGACGGGGTCTACAGAACTTGCAGTACTCCAAAAATAATGTAAAGGATGGAAACCTGCCTACCGATGACATTAATGGGAATTCTAGGCAATAGAAACTTCAGCATTTCTCTTTCTGAAAAGTTTCCATGCTGAAATGGAAGGGGAGAAAAAAAATCTAATAAAAACTCACCAATGTCATTGGTAGACAGGTCTCTTGACTGTCCAAAGCCCTCAGACAGTGAGTGTGATGCAAGTAAATAGAACCAATTACATGAACATGAGTTTAAAACAGATGTAGTGGTCCCAAGCCTTTATCAAGCCTTTTTTCTGCAAGCGTAATGATGTTGGCATTATGTTGACTGATGGAGAAAGGGTCAGGACAAAGGCGGCATATAAAAGTGCAGTACATTTTAACCATATTGTTATTTTCTTTAATGAATTCAACCTGTTCAAGTATTCTTGAGAAAATAGGGAAAAATACATATTTATATAAATGACACAGGGCCTAACTGTACAAGCCAGATCTCACACACAGAAACTACTCCAGTAGGCTCTCAAAATGAGTAAATACACCCACTGAAATCAACGGGAATCACTTTTCTGACTTACTCTTACCAGACAACAGTTTTGTATTTGCTGTATTAAGTGAGGCTGTTTTGTGAGTCCAATCATCAAATTAGACATGCCAGTTCTCACTCGTTGGGCAAATATATTCTGATATTTTTTCTCTGTTCAACCCAAGCTGTTTTCCGAGAGCAGTGCAATAAAGTCACCTTTCACTCGACTATGCATAAGAAACAATACCCGACAGAATTCCCAACCTCAACAAAGATGATTATAACATTTGAAGAAAATCTGTCATTTCACGGTTTCATATAATCAGATACCTGGGTTCTGAAGGTAAGATGTCTCCTGACACTGAAAGGGTTGAGTGGCAGGGCATAATACTGCGAAGCTGCCGTGACACTTTACTGCGTGTACAGTTTTGATTCTTGTTAGAACATAAACCTTGATGTTGTCTGCACATAATGAATCCCAGGAAGGGAGACGTGAAGGGGGGGAGGGGCTACCTTGGGCAGTGGTAAGAAAAAGTCAGGATGGCCAATGGACAGGAGGAAGAACAGTCCTTTCTTTAGGCTGTGGCAATTGTAGCAGCAGGGCTAGTCAGGGGGAGAGCAGCGTTGTCTGAGGCAGTGACTTCCATCTGGTCTGAGGCCTCTCCCTCTGTGGTGGTGGAGGTGCTGGAGGAGGTGTTCCCTGTACATGAAGAACCTGTGGTGTTAAAAAGTTCACTTTTAGATCTCAGTTACACATCATGATGACATTATCAAACAGGCCTTAAGATTTCTAGGTTCATAGTTGATTCTCTGCACAAAGCTTTGCTTTGTCAATTTGACCAAAATCTGCATTTAAAAAGGAAAGCATATACCTGTATAGCCAACAGTTAACACTGTTAGCTAGACATGGATACTGATGTAGTATAGTATACTACATCAGTATCCATGTCTAGCAATTTAGTGCATGTTCTGCATTTACACATTCTTGCCGTGTCGCCATCTAGAACCAATTGTGTTTGTAGTAGTACTATGTACTAGTGCATATTAATGTCTGTCACTACAGTCATGACGTTCGTGGAAGTTGAATCATAGCTGAAGATCTATGCATTTCAGAAGAATTTTAGCCAATCGTTTAGTTAAACCAACACTGCTCTCGGGGAGGAATCTAAATGCATCACCTGATGGGTTTTTGACTGGCTAATCAAATTGTCAATGTTCAGGGGAAAGGCCAATTTTGTAGTTATTGCCTACCCAGTTCAAGCAAAGTTTGGATGTTCAAGCAGATCATAGAACGATTTGCGCAACTTCATTCACAACTAAATACCGTACTATCAATTATTAAAGATTGGAGAGGTAGGCCACACCGTTATTAGACTATGACTTGTGATTACACAGATGAGTAAGAGAGTCAAGTAGCATGCTATGGGTCAGAAATGACCATGCTATTTCTACAAGTGTCTACAAGTGATATTATCTGTATTGGTTTCTTTCTTTTGACACATAAATGCCCACTAACATGATCCCATTACAACAGAGCGTAGAGAAAGTACTGCCATACCATTTTCCAAACATTAAATTGTTGACATTTGTTTCTTCCTCATTTCTGGAGGTTCAACTCACCGCTCTGTGTGGCGACAACAATACAATCATCTTCATCGCCATCCTCAGTGTCGGCCTGGAAACCATCCGTCTCCATTGCCTAGGAGACCATTAAGATTCAGTCAGTCAATTAAACTGGCCCTAATCAACCAACCACATGCCTCTGCTGATACAAAGTCTACTAAGTTCTTTGCACGACATTGAGGAGTTTCCCTGGTAGAGCATAACACACACAGAGGAACGTGCCATGTCTACAGCTCGGGCTTGAGTCGAGATAAGGGCATCGTCATATCCCGGGGAGAAAAAAATATGTATTTGGGATGTAAATAAATCTCCCCTGGGACGCAGATCGGGACCACGAAGACGATTGTTTGAGCCAGCTCTGCATACAACGTCACTGTGCAAACTCGCAACACGAGCCCCACAGAAAATATATCTCATGTTTACAGATTCAGAATGCTCAAAAACGGATAACAGTAAGCGGTGGAGAACAAGCGTACAGTTTAACTGGTTAACTGTATTCAACCTAGCCTTGCCGATCTATAACTTATGGCTGATGGACAATATACTGTAGTATAGTCTGTCTCCTTTCAATGGGAAATATTGCTGCACTAAACTAAAAAGTAACGGTATGCATACCGGTAATATGATCTGGATTTTGATAAAGATAAGATAATGTTAAACAGAATGCGATAATCTTGTACCAAGCACAGACACATACTTTACATTGATCTGTTTGAATAGAGGACATTGTTATTAACTTTTTTTTTTAAAAACTTTTAAATCCTGACAGTTTTATGAAAAAAGTCAAATACTTATCAAAACATAAAAAGTAAACAAAATTAGCATGAATAAGACAAACTAAAAGTCCATATGCTTGGCTGCCACATGACTTCACGTGGGGGCACACACACAAAGCCAGGCCTTGGAGGGGCTAGCGCCGCTCAAAAACAATCACACCCAGTGTGAAGTGAGAGGTGCTTAACCAGTTGTTCATAGTAAGTGGTGCAGGACAGGGTTAACGCAATCCAAGTTGAGTGGGAAAGTGTTCCGTCATAGCAGATATGGTACCCTGATATGGACAACTCTGATGTCATTAGTAATAGTATATGGTCATATATGGACACTGATGCTATAGACACAGACACACAGTCAAATGTTGGAGCGGCCTACACGACTCAAAACCTGTTACTATACTGTAGAAACAAATTGTGAAAATAGCCAATCGAGGCATTGTGAGGTTGGTGCGGGTGGGGGGAGGGGGTTGCTGGGGGGTTGAGAATTGCTGCTCTATAACAATGTGGTGCATATAATTTACAAGGAATACAAGGCAACTAGACAAAGGCGATTAACACAACGGTAGCATTATCATTTCCTACCTGCTCGCGGTCCGTAGTACACTTCTTCATGAACTTGGTGATCGACATGCTGCCCACACTCTTCCTCTTGGAGGATGAAGGCGTGGTGGACGAGGCCTGGGGTGTGGTGGGGGAGTTTCCATGCGAGCCCGTCGCTGCATGGGGCTCTTCCCGGAGCTCTTCCCGAGCCCCCGTGGTGAGGTAGTTCCATTGGCAGGGCACTGGGAGGGTCTCTTGGCCATAACGGGCCAGGGCCTCTGCATGCACGTACCAGCAGCGGAATCTGTGAGTGGTGCGCTTCTCATAGACCGCATTGCTCTGTATGAGGCGCTTCAGGCGTAGTCTGGTGGGAGGGAGGGATGGACGGGTAAATTAAACACTTTGACTACTTAAATCAAAGTTTACATCCTACCCTGACTGCCGGAAATGTTATCATTGAAATAAGAAACTTGTGTAGGGCAGCCTAGGACATTGGTACAAAACTCGTGGTACAAAACCCGGAACCATTGGCGACTATTAAATCAGTGGGCCCGGGATCGTTTGCCGTCGGACTGATTTTCAGGCGCACATGACGTTACCAGGCTTCATAACAGCAGCCAAAACAAAGAACGAACGATCCGGTAGAAAGGGAGGTCATATTCTTCCTACCGCGACCAACGATGGGGCCGTCAAAAACGAGCGCTTTGATTAGAATTGTATATCTTTTGATCAAGATCAGGAGTTATCACAGTCAAAAAAATTCAGCCCATTGGCTAAACTGGGGCCGGACCACTTTGGATGACGGACCTGACGTAAATCGCATCGCTCTCAGACACCCAGATGATATCATAAGGTAGATTGGTGGGATCCGTTATCTATTGTTTAATCTCCGTCTTTTGATTAAATCTCCGTCCTGGGCGATAATTATAATACCTCTTATCAGGACGGAGATCTCCGTCCCAGAGGATTAAAGTGTTAACAGATGTTTACTCTTTGCTGTGTATGGTTATGAGAGCACAAATGAAAGGCGTTTTTCACCTGGATGGGATGTCAGCAGAGCTGAGAGGACTGGAGATGTTGGGAGGCGATGATGATGACTCTGATGAGGACGAGGACTGCTGGCGACAGAACTCCTGGAACTCTGTGATGATCACCTTAGTGCTATTGAAGTTGCCATGGAGCAGAGGCAGCAGTTGACGTACCACTACACCAAATGGAAAGAGAGAAGGCCATCATGTCTAAATAACTGACTGAACAAACAAGAGCTTCAGAAATGTTAGGTTAAAACGTTTTAATTCTAATCCTGTTGGCACAGTAAATGTCAAACAATATTGCACACAGCTTAGAACTGGTTCTTGTAATTTATGTGAATGCATAGGCTACATTCCTGTCAGCCTAACATGCAAGACCATATAAAACTTGAATGGGAACACACAGAGCAAGGGCAGGGACAATAAACTAGGATTTGCGTCTTACATCCAGGTGGAGTACAACAGTCTGCGACTCTGCGCTACACAGTAATGTTTTATATAGAGAGAAACAGGAGATGTGTGGCTTGGACACCACGAGAGGTGTCATACTCAGTACTCACTAGAGTTGTTCCGATACCAGTATCGGAAAAGCCAATACTGTTTTTATACTATGCACAAAATGGGTCAATTTGGTTCCATTTGAACACTCTCAGTTAATGTCCATCTCGAACACACTGTTATCGGATCGGTACTCACTCTGTATTGACCAATAGTATATGCAGGTTATGAATCAAGAAGGAAAACATCTCTAATACTCACATTGCTCATCACCCTGGCGCTTCGACGCAGCCTGCTCCGGGCTGGGGGTGGTGTCTGCTTTGGGTAAAGGCTCTATCAGACACATAGCATAGGGCTGGAAGAACTCTAGAGGAGACCCGTCGTTCTGGCCCTCCCACACACAGCCCCTCACCACCGCCTCCAGCACCTTCACCTTCTTTTTACTAGACATGAGCTCATCCCACTCTCTTGCTTTCAGCTTCTGGCGCACTTTCTGTTTCTCCAGGTCCCCAGCACCCTCCTGAGACGCCAAACATACAGTACACACACAGGCAGATAAGCAGAGACAACCTGAATACAATGGTTACCTAGGGATGTTATTAAGCATGTGTGTTTCAAATTGTTTATAATGGGAGCGTCGTGTTCTTAGCTGAGCACCTTGCATTTTCAGCTAGGAAAATAATGCTTTGTTGGAAACAGCCCCACATGACCTTAATTGTATTCCTAGTCTATACTTTGGTGTTTGGAAGAGACTGACTTTTAATCGGTGCGGTAGTGCTGCACAATTAATCAAAAAAAAGAACTTGATCTCGATTCTGACACACGTGCGATCTCAATTCTAAATTATGGCGACGTGCAATCTCAATTCTATGACGTCATTCTGAATTCTTGTATTAGTGTTTTTATTTATTATTATTAGCCTATTGCTTCTGAATACCAACTTGCTATGTCAAATAATCAATAATCTAAATAGTACAAATAAACTGGTACTTGGATTGGATTTAATTAAACTACAACATGACAGCAGCAACCTTGCAGCACGCTTGCTGCAAGGTGCACACATAGCTTGTGGGATGGTTATCATTGCATTATAATAGTTATATCAGTGCAGAAAATATTAAGAGGCATTACTTCTCTTAAACATAAATGAATTACAAACAGGACCGTATATACCAGTTCAGACTAAAAAACCCTGTAGGCTGCTACTCACATATAGTTGTGCCTGGTCTGGCTGTGACAATGAATGGGACAGATTCAGGATTCAGAAGGTTGATTACATCCTTCATTTAGTAAAGTAGTAGGCATATGTCGTGGGGGTCCTTGAAATTTAATGGGTTGAGAATCACTGCTAGAGCCATAAAAATCTTCTCTATGGGAGTCCTTGGCATATCTTTTCAAATGGGGGTACGCGGGGCACAGGCTCATTAGTGTCAATTTGGGGGTCCTTGACACAAAAAGGTTTGGAAATCACTGGGCTACCGCGTTCAGTGTTCCCATCGTAACAGTTTCCAAATGGGGGTCCACAGTGCACACTGCGTGGGCTTGATATCATTAGTGTCAATTTGGGGTCCTTGGTTTGATTGACATGAAATGTTTGGTTCCCAAACTTTTCATGTCAATCAAACCGTTTCATTCCTGTTCCACTTCCAGAGCTGCGTTGTGTACGAGGTGGACTTTTACACTTTTAATGAATCATCTCAACTTTAACTTTAAAGCGATTGCATGCTTCTGTTGTTGTCGCCACGCCTGACTTCCTTCCATGTGGGTTGTTGTTGAGAACAACAGGCATATGGGCCATAACAACTATTATATTGGTTATGGATATTGGGCAGAAATGTCACATTGGTGCATTCCTGTGTGGAGCCCCATTCATTCGTACCTCTTCCTCCAGTGCCCCCTCTCCATCCGAAAGGTAACCATGCGGTACAAAGAAACCATCATCATCGTCATCATCGTTGGCACCATTGTTGGCACCTCCCTCCTCCTCATCCTCCTGCAAAAAAGGTAAATCAAGCATTATTAGTTGTTATTACATGGCTTGTTTGAATGCTTGATTCTGATTGGTCAATCGCCAAATTCAGAGGTCTGATATGCATATTGCATAGACGTATATAAAGGCTAGATGGCTCAAGGCGGAGTCTCTGACGTAGTCGCCCGGCAGCCATCTTACCTCAGTCAATCTTACCTCTGTATGCTCTATGGCAGCTCAAACAAAAACAGTCATAACTCGCTCAAATCTTGACGGATTTACAAACAGATTGGTTTATTACAAACATTATCAACGTGGCCATGATTCAGGATGCTTATTTGCTTAATTTTTATAAAAACGTCATATAAAGGCATATAATTATGCGGACGGCTCTGATGTTCACAACAAACCAATCCGTTTGTAAATCCGTCAACATTGATTAAGCGAGTTATGACTGTTTTTGTTTGAGCTGCCATAGAGCATACAGTACTGAATGACTGAAGTAAGATGTCCGACGTGTGACGTCGTCGCTCTCCATTGGCCAGCAGCGCGGGCGAGCCATCTAGCTTTCTTATATATATCTATGCTGATATGTATGTATAATGACCGCTCCGCTCTGATAAGGACTGATGCCTAATCAAACGCTCTTGGAGAAGAAGCTGCAGTGCTGCGCCTCCTCTTGATTTACTGCCGTTTCCAAGATGACAGCCATGTAAACACTCACACACAATGTCATTTACAGCGAAACATTGCTCTCACAAATGTTTTTGAAAACATTTGAGCGAGAAATAGACGAAGCAGCACCCGAAAATGGATTATATTTGATTAAGTCACTTCCTTGTTCTCGGACAGTGCTCCAGGCTGCAGCTGGGCAAACGCAACCAACGCGAAATTTAAGGAATACTTTTTGTTTCGTGTCAATTATTAAATTATGTATAGGTAGCCATGTAATAAGCAGGATAATGTATGGCTGAGTGGTCATTGTTGATAAATTAATCACCTTCAGGGTGCATTAAGCACCTCCGCTTCGCGTCTGTGCTAATCACCCTGTCGGTGATTTATCGATCAACAATGACTCAGCCATACATTATCCCTTACTTATTAAAAACACATACATGCCTTGGTTGTCCCACACAAGTCACCACAGTCTCGTAAATCATTTTTTGGGGTGAGCGTTCGGCACAACTGTCAAAGTAACTGTACGGACCAATAATAGCGAGTCTTTTCCAGGACTTGTCAAAACATATAAAAGCTGAGCATAACACGTGTTTAGTAGACTGTGGTGGCTCGTCTGGCAAAACTGGACTTTTGTGTGAATAATATGCAACAGTGACAGACTCACCCCTTCACTATGTGACAGAGACTCGCCAGGTTCCTCTTCCTCCCATTCTTCATCACTGTCCACCTCATAGTCCAACAGGGTCTGTGGTGGAATGGAATGGACACTGGTATTACACGTGTTTTAGCTTTTAATGACTGATATATTTATACATAGTATAAAAGCGCATAGTACTAATGTATGCATCTTGCACATATTGTAGATTTAAAGGTTTTCTATAGGTGTATGCCTTCAGTTCAGTGTTTACCATGTAAATAGCAAACACGGATGTAATGCTAATGTGAGAAAAGAGATGTAATCGTAACTGAATTAAGGGTATCCATTTGACATGTAAACATACAAACAGCGATATTAGTGCCTATTTTGTGAGGGGTGCTGACAAACATGCAACTTCGTCTTGTCCAGCCTTACCTTGTCCTGTTTGAGCGGGCAACGAGGCGAGATGTGAGCACTCTTCTTGCTCCAGGTGCCCCAATAGGCTGGTCTGTGGTTTTCATGGAACTTTAGCAGCTTCATGGGGCCATAGTGTTTACGATCCGGGACACCATCTGTGTTAGTTCCCTCGTCCACCACCATACAATTGCTGGGGGGGGGGGGGGGAAGAAAAACATACAGGGATAGGGAATCATAAAGTACAAATAATTAAAGGGAGGGGTAAAGGGTCAACGTTTTCTGTATCAAATAGTAGCAATGCTCTTTCAATGATCAAGTAGATCAGTGGCGTTCACAAAAGCTACATTTGGCCAAGCATATGAAGCTGATGTGCAGCAGAGGTTTCTGCTACATTCTAAAATAAAACTGCTAGCCTAGAAAAATCAGGGTCCAGCCCGACCACCTCATCCTCTAGTGAAGTGGAAATGTTGATATGAAGAGATAAGATCTTTTCCCATTTAGGATTCTCCAAGGCCAAGCAGAACATTATTCTAATTATTAGAAAGACACTGGCCAGGCCCTCAGTGGTATCACCACCATCTCACCTGAGGTAGTCTCTCCGTCTGGGTTTGGTTGGTCTGGGCCGACTGGATTTTTTCCGGATCCATTCCCCAAGTCCATTCAGGTCGTCACCGGGTTTTAACAGGTACTGGTCTAGCTCCTCCAGAACAGAGTCCTCACACTGGACCCGGCACAGAGGTGCCATGCACATGTTGTCCTTGAGCTCAAACGGAGCAAACTTCCCACAGGCAGCCGCTAGGATCTTGTAGAAAAAGAACACAGAAACGGTTGGAGTGGTTACATTACATGCTGTGCCAATTGAAAAAGTTCTGCACTGGTGAACTATGTAAAGATGGAGAACATTCTATCCGACTGACTATTCAACAGCGGTGAGGGATGGTCGTCAAAATGTTAAACCTTTGTGACAGATGTGCTCAGAGGATATTAACCACAAGCAACAGAGCAGAATTTTCTTTACAATACATAGTGCAAGGTATGTGGAAGCCTAGCGGTTGTCGAATAGAAAGGTTAACTGTGGCACATTAATGATTATATTTAAATGATATGATGTGATGTGAGATCTACCTTTGGAGCCTGCTGAGTCTTGGGCTTCTGTAGAAACCGTGTAATCCCAGCACTCTCAAGTTTGAGACGCTAAAATAACAAATACAACATATATTAGCTTGTTTTACTTGCACCATAATCAACGGTGACGTGTAACCTTACCACCATTCTGTCTAAACTCACATCTTTCTCCTCTTTCAACCGTTTCTCCTCTTCTTTCTGTTTTTTCTCCTCCTCTTTCTTCCGTTTCTCTTCAAGTTTTGCCCTGAGGTGAAAATTGAGGGAAAAACATTCATGACAACAAATACCAATCTGAATTCAGAAGGTATGTCAAAATCACAAATGCGATGTGAAAACCCAATGCCAATCACAGAAGCACAGACACGTGGCAGTCTATAACTCACTCTTGCTTTGATTTCCGATGCTCCTCTTTAGCTTTTAGCCTCTCTGCCTTTTCCTTCTCCTCCTTTTCTTTTTTCTCACGCTTCTCCCGCTCATCTTTTTCCCTTTTCTCACGTTTTTCCTTTTCTCGCTCCTCTTTCAGCTTGCGAGCCTCCTCTTTCTTCTTCTCTTTCGCAGCCTTAGCCTCTTCCCTCTCGCGTTCTTTCTCCTGGCGCTGCCGATTTCTCTCCTCTTGTTCCTGTGGGCTCTGCAGTATCACAAATTCAAATCCAGTCATATTCCATCAATGTTCAGTTATTTGCTATGCAAAAGGAACCAAATTCATATCAGTGGAATGTGTGGCGCACCTTGTGATCAGAAAAAAGAGGAAACATCCGCACACTTGTTTCATAGCTCCGAGACTTACTTTATTAATATGACAACAAATTGCAACGTTTCGACCCTCTAGGTCTTCATCAGGCAAATATTGTGATAGTGCCTCACCTTGTGATAACATGCAAGAAACAAAATACAAAACTAGGTAGTTGCACAAACGCTTCCATGGAAGGCAGGGAAACGAGCAGTACCTTACCTTTAGGGACCGTCTTTGCACCTTCTTCTGGTCAGCTGGTATTTTGGGAGTGGTCTTTGGCTCCTATTATGAAGGAAAAGAAGTAGACAATTATTCTGAAAACCTACAGTCATTCATAATAGTGTCAACATGCTTTGCTCCATTGATACCAATACACAATCAGGGCTTACACTTATAAAAAAGGTTCCAAGGCACACAAAGGGAGTAGAGAGATGGTGCCCTTTAACAATCTCTCATAGACTTACTGTAGGCGAATTAATGCTGTTAGTCTTTGTCTGTTCTGGTGAGCTCTCAGTCGCAGACAGAGAGCTGACAGAGGAGGGAGACAACATGGACGTGTTCCCCAGACTGGACACGTCAGCCTTTACAGACTCCTCATCCTGCTCTTCTTCCTCACTTTCAGATTCCTGAGTGGTGTCTAGCAGAGAGGCAGACCCAGTCTCCTCTTCAACATCTGCCTCCTCTTCTGCGTCTTCATCTTGTTCTGGTTTGTTCATCACTTTGCAGTCTGAAGCTCCACTCTTTGGAGTATGACTTTTGCTACCGGGTATTTCAGTGGAGGCAGGCTTGTCTTTACTTGGATGCTGGTCTTTTGCAGGGAGGCAGGAGGAGGAGGCAGAGACAGGTGCGGCAGGGAGTTTTACGGGAGAGTCATCTCCTGTGAGATCCACAACTGGAGGAGATGGGCTGCTGCGTCGCATGAAGCCATCCAGGGGTCCACGGCCGTTGACCAGTGCGGGTCCGTGACGCACAGGAAGCAGGGAGGGCTCCGCCTCGTTCTCCCCATCAGAGACACTCGATTCGGGGCCAGGGGCAGGGCGGGCTCTTTTATGCTGCTGGCTCTCCTTCGGTTCAGGGTTCAGGCGCTTGAACGGGAGACGAGCTGAGAACAGAGTACAGGAAACACAGTGACCATGTACCACAACACACATGTCCATGATATAATAAGCATTCTTTGCGTATTCGCCTTTCTAACCGTTGGCAGGTTCAGTTTTTCAGTTTTCTTGACAGCTTGTGCAGAGTTTAACACAAAGATGTGTTTCTTTCTAATAGTGTGCGCAAAATGATTATGAACCTCACCTCCAGTTGTAATATTCATCATTGTGCCTGTCCTATTGTAATGATATCATGAGGCACACACAGATAGGAATGGGCTGGGCTCGAAATCTTTGACATGCCCATCATTGAAAGGCATGTTTTCCATACTATTCCATTTGTTTTAGCAGTGCATGTTAATGTTAACATGTAGCACCTCAGACACACTGGGGGGGTCGAGGATCGATGCGCGGCACAATGAGGTTTCAGTGGGTGGATAAATACCATCTTTTGTTTTGTTAAATAGAATAGACTACCCAAAATAGTTGTGAGCGATAGCATGACTGAGACTGGACTGAAAGTGTCTGTTCTACAGATACACAATAGTTGTGAATATTGTTTATTAAATTAAATTAAATTAATTTTGTGCACACTGGTGTCACAGACCACCAAATGTTCCACAGACTCCAGGCTTGGAGTCTGTGGACCCACTCCCTTAATAGATATCTGTATCCATAGAAGGTTCAAGTTAGGTATAATACAGAATGTGTTAAACAATTTAAATAAAATAAAATAAATACACCAATACTGATTAAACATCTTGCAGTGTAATAACTACCACTTGGTAGGAGATGATGCAACACAATATATACCAATCAATAGCAAATAAAACAGTAAATCATTCAGAAATGTAGGAAAATGTATACATGAATAGTTTGAATACATGCATTTTATAATACAATTGTGTTGGCAAACTAAAGAACCTTCCATTAAGCACCATACCAGTTTAGTATAGCAAGACTTAAGTTGTGTTGTGAACATAATTACAACAATCATAATCTATTCTAGATGGATAGCTGGCATACTGTACATTGTGAAAGACATAATGTCTCCTTACCTTGAACAAGCTTCTTCTTACTGGATTTGCAGTCTGTGCCTGAATATGGATAGGACATAAGATTAAACTTTGTACCAAATCATGAACTTCAAAATGTGTGTGGTGTGATTCAACATAAAGAGACAGCTGAGCTCTAGTAAAGGAAAAAGCTTCATGAGGATATAAGTAACTAGATCCTGGCTTTTGTTTAGATTGTATAGTAGTTGTACCCCCCTCCCCCCGAATTGAAAATGGTGTACCCCGTTGTAAACAAGTCTGTTACCATGGCTCATCCACAAGTAACAGTTTTTGTATTGACTTGAGCTTTCTTTGACATGTACCCATTCTACACACTGAAATACAATTTGTAATCAATCAATCAACTCCTACACTACACATAGTCACATACTACTATCCTCAAGATCCACTCAACAATGACCTTGCAATGGTTCTAAAGTGGATTCCAGGAACTCTGGGTTTCCTTTAGGGTGCTCTAACTGGAGCCTTACAAGTCTGTAACTCTTGACAAATGTAAGAGTTACAAATGGGCCCGTTCTGAGTTAAGGGGAGATCTTTACATGTAAACGTCTGAGAACCATTGCTTTATATATTGTAAATCCAAACATCGTGATTACACATGGTTATGCTTCGTTGCTAAATGAGTCCGAATTATTTTTGCCGTGCATGGCTGGTCAACTTTTATAACCACCAACTGTGGCTGTGTTTGGTTTGCTCAGCAGCCTCTCCCGCCATTCGGTGTGTCCACGGGTCGGTAGCGGTGCACCAGGCCCGGCTGTGTCCGCAGCACAGACACCTTGGTGCTGCTGTCAAGAGAAAGGTGGCCAACCGCCTAACAACACCGGTCCGACACAGCACAGCTGCACAAGTCCAGCAACTTGCAACTCGCAAATAAAAGAAAATGTTACGTGATGTGCCTCAGTTATATAGATTCACTAAGTACTGAAAATAACCGATCGTGTCGCGTTAGTTGGAGCAGCGTTTAAGGACAATACTGATTTGATGTGAGATGCTCTCACAAACACACACTGCGAGGTTAGCTTGTCTGCTAGCATAGCAGCCTTCCAACCATACAGTGAACTAGGGTAGATATAGCTACCATACAAAATAGTTTAAAAAAGTTACTGCTGTAAAGAGAATGCTGCATAATATTCGCAATGATACTTATAATCAAGTTGATGCTGATGTTAGACATACATAGTCTATGTTCTATAGACTATGTTGTAAGACAAGACAATGTAGTAAAGTTATCAAATACAACTAGCCATAACCCCGAGTTAATAACACATACGTTTAATTTTGTTAAGAAGCGAGAAAATGTCGCTGAACATGAAGGACAAACAAGGGAGGCGAAGTGAAAGAGAACAACAAATAAGAAGTCACGTCAGTGACAGCTCAGACTGGGACTTTTGTCTTCACACTGAAGACAAAGAACAATACTACCAAAATATATATGAATGTTTACTTTTGACAGAATGTTATTATTATTATTTAGAGCTGCACCACAGCGTGTTAGCCTTTGAGTTAGCATTAGCAGCGAACACAGTCACTCACCTCTCCGGCGTGGGGTGGAAGAAGCCATGCCGTTCAGGGTCTGCGTCTCCGCCGCCAACATCACCACCACTGCCCGAGGCTTTACCTAGGCTTGTGTCGAGACCCGCCGGGACCACGTCCACAACAAACAGTGTCTGACGTCTGATTCAAATAAAAAAAGTCACCCCCCAAATAACGAACTGGTTATTGCCTCGCCGTTTGGAAGGAAATATTAGTTCTTTCTATTGTGCTTTATGTCAATAAGTGAATGAAAGTTTGGTTTGTTCCCTCCACATCTCCCCTGGATGGATTCCTCCCCCGCTCAGCCGCTGCCTGCCTCTCTAGTCTCCCAAGTCCTCGGCGCGCTCCTCACTCAGAATTGGCGGGAGTGCGTAGGGTTCCAACGGGACCCGCCGCTGATTGGTCGGAGCAAATGTCGCGAGGAAAGGTGGATTTGTGCGTCGTCCGCACGGCGGTGTCGCGCGCCGTCAAATACCCGATCTGCAAGCTCACGTGCGCGTCGCGGAACGCTACGTTGTGAGTTTGCAGGTCTGCTGTTTTTTGTGCGCGACACCGTCGTATTGACGACGGAGAATGAGCGTATCAAAAACTATCTACGCGAGATTTGGAAGAGCAACCGGTGGGCTCGTTTGTTTTAGAGCACAGCGCGTGCCCGCATAGCCGTATTCGTATTTACGCAAATAAATTACACAACACTGCAGTATCCATTTTCCCGGTAGACTAGTTGCACTTTTTTTTTTAATGACAGAACCTTTTTTTGTCATAAAAATAAAGTGCACCTCAAATCCAGTCCATGCAGGCCCAGGCCAACCTGTGCAGCAGGCCAACAACAAACATTTTTAAATTAATAGTTCAGAAATAAAGATGCAATTCTTCGCTTGGTGCAAGAGAGGGATCTTTTAATATATGCTATTATGCTATTATGCTAATATAATATGCAATTTGGTGAATTGGTGGAGAACAGATCAACTCATGTTGTTGTTGTCCAGTCCAGGGCCAGGCTAGCCTGGGTAAACCTTAGAGTATAAATGGGGTAAACCTTAGGGGTAAACCGACTCCCCCTGCTGGGCAGCAAAATGTTGTCGACTTTCACATTTATTCTAGTCACCCTGACCCAGCAGCACATAACGTCGTCGATATATTGATATTGTTTAGTGGATATCAAGCGTAAATAGTGATGTAGCCTACTGGGGCTGGGACTGGGCTACCATATTTTGTGGTAGCTTTATAAGTGTTATCATTTATATATAATTTATTGGGCACACTAGGCGAAAATGACATGGGTCAATATGAAAAACATAGTAATACCCCGCCCCCCCCAAAAAAAATATATAGAAAAGGTTCTGGTACCTCTTAGCATGCTTGAGAATATACTGAAAATGTAGCAAAATATATGTTCCGGAAAGGCGTCATTTTCAAAATGGGGTTCAATGGCTGCCAGGAGCTTAAAATGGCTATATAAAACTAATATTAATTAATCATTATTTGGGGTTTTAGGGCTAAAGGAAAGTGGCTGAATCAGTGAAAGTGAAATTACTATCAGTTAATTATGTATTGCCAAATCCAAGATGGTGTCCATACCAAACCCAAAGTGATAGGCTACAATTACAATTGTGCAAAGGTCAAGATCAGCGCACAAAATACTTTGCTGGCAGGGAACTTCCCAGACTACCCTGCTGTGCTGGGTGAGTTTCTAGCACTATAGGGATGTACCGGTATACCTTCCCAAAAATCACTATTAGAATAATATTCAGCCCATTGGTACCGATGATCCCATAGATTTGGGGTCCTGGCTCATGGACTAATCCTCCTCCCTCGTATCTGGAGGACTGGAGGATCGATCTATCTTGGTCACGCAGTTTTCTTTGAATCCTGGGATCTGTAGTTCCACAATCAGTCGAACGCTTTGAAACGACGAAGCTTGGAACTACAAGTTCTACTGTGCAGCGCAGCTATCTTTCCACGGGACTTGGGGGACTCGGGGGGGCATAGCGCATCCTGGAATAACTGACCAACTTCTATTGGCGCTGACAACAAGGTAAGGACTAGAGAATAATGTAGTTACTATCATTTTTAAAGTCACGCGTTTTGTGTTCTATCGTTGAAAAGCTTGTAACACTTTACAGTGTGCCAGTCCGTCTACACTGAACGACCGTTAGTCAATGGACTTTCACTAGACGGACAGGGACGCTGGTTAGCGGCTCATCATGAACACATTGGGCCAACTGCGTTAGCCTTGGCTAACGTTGTTGATTTCATGATAACTAACGTCACGTTGCTATTTTAAAACACGACCCAAAGCCAGCCTGAAAGCACAGAACAGTTGCTGTAAGAAGTTAAATGCATCGTCATAGAATTTCGCGTTTTAATCATAATTTTGATAAATCATTATGTGTCCTTCTGTCATCATAGGTGTCCAACTAAACATTCGGGGTTGGTTCGTTTCTTGCAGGCTGCAGGCATGTTGCGGGTTTCATTATTTCTGTTGATAAATCACAAACAGCCTACTACACATTGACACAAATTACACGAGGCTTTCTAATCTGTCTCACACACAATTTCAGTGTTGTTGTTTTTGTTTGTTTTTTTAATCTAATTTCTAAAGTTTGCTATTGTAGTCTACTTTCCAGCCCATACGAGCCCCATTATGAACATGTTGAGTATACCAAAGTTTTGTTACAAATGTTGAGTATGGGCCAGGGCCAGCATACCTAACGCAATTGCTCAACATAATGCAAGTTATCCAGCATCCAGAAGTTGCTACATGCTGGGGACCCATACTCAACATTTCTAACATAAAACTTTGGTGTACTCAGCATGCCTGGTGGCAGTTGGACTGATATCCCATTTATATTATGGAATTATATTCCAATAAATTATGATATTCTGGTAAATGGCTGATATTCCAAATGCAGTACATCACATTGTGGAATGTCAGCCACTCTAGTAGAGTTATATGTATATAGAGTTAAAAGTACTGAACTCATCAGTATTACTTACCGTATTTTGCCCTGGCCTCATGGTTATGGGTATTATTAATGTACTGGTGTGTAAATATCTATCCAATTCAAAGGGCTTCATTGGCATGAGAAAACATACGTTTACATTGCCAAAGCAAAAGGCACAATACAACAGTACAACAATACAATCAAGACAGAAATTATGTACATTTGAAAGTCAGAAACTTCAATAAATCAATTTCTATGTACCAAGAATGCTCGATGCGGATAGTACAGGAGTACACACAATGATTCGTTTTAGGGTGGTTGTGTTCCATTCGATATCCTTCTCTTATCACAACAAGTCACAAATCTTACTGCTGTGTTTGCATATTGTTCGCCCAGCAGATGTGGGAGTTTTTTTGTCATTAGTCATGTTTTCAAAGTCTCTGTGGGTGACGTAATCTGTGGGAAGTGTCTCTGATGTCTTGGTACAATGGACAGATGATTAGGAAGTGTAGCTCGGTTTCCACTTCATTTTGTGTGCAGTGGGTGCATAGTCTGTCTTCTCTCGGGATGCATGTCTGCCTATGACGGCCTATCTATCTATCTATCCCCTTACAGGAAAGAAGACGTCTAGGATTTCAAAATGGGAGGTTGGTCTCTAAACAATTAATGCATGTACTTTACCATGTAGTTAAATCCTATTGAGCAGTGAGCACAATATACAATAGTGTTGTTTCTTCTGTCATTTGATGTTACATTTTCCACCCCTTTCTTCTCTCCAAGCTGTTTGCATCCTTCCCACGAGGAAGTCATCCCACAGGATACAGCATATGTGGGCACTAGAGACATCTGGGCACCTAAATGTGCAATTTAAAAAATATATTTTTAAAAGTCCTCTTAACTAACTTTAAAGTACTAAACGTGATGTGAACATGCACCATTATCAGACTTAATTGTATCCTTCAACATATTGTTTATGCCCCAAAATGAGTTGTTTAGGCATGTTCTAATCTCATAATCTATGCTTTGCTTAAAAACAACTTCCCCAAATATATAGGTTCCTTGGTGCCCACCTATCCTGTTACCATCCTAATATCGTAATTGACCGTCTCATACCAGCTTTGAGAAAACTGGTGCTAAAAATTACATCAAATGGGGAGGGGGACTAGTGTCTCTCCCATAAACTTTATTGCCACAATTATATGACCAGCACAGTCTATGTCAGGAAGCTGTAAAGTTCATGGGAACTCGATCAGTATGCAGACGGTTCCATTTGTAAGATGCATCTATTTTGTCCTTCACCTTGTAACCATTTAGAGGGAGTGTGCACACTAATTGTACTGTACAGAAGATTAGTTCAGACGTGGAAGTTCTGTTAAAATCTATACTAGTAGTAGTAGTAGTATTTTTAAACAAATTACTTCAAAGACAAGATCGACTTGCATCTGCTGTTTTTCTTTCTATGCTTCCTTTATGTACTTTATTGTAATTGTTGTGTGAGCTAACATTGTTAACCGTGTTTGATGCTTGGCTGCTCCAAAAAACATTTTTGGAGCTACATAAAAAAGTACCATGAAATGATTTGAATAGATTCTAATCATGTTCCAAGATAATTCTTTCACTAAAGGACCGTTTGCTTCCTGTCTTAGAGCGGGTGAATAACTTCCCTCCCCTGCCGCAGTTCATGAGAATTAAACCCTGTTTCTACCACAACATTGAAGAGGAAATTCCTGCACCACACACGCAGTTGGTGCGCAAAGTCTACATCCTTTGGATGAGTATGTTTCCTTTCATACTGCCTCTAGTATTTTGCAATAGCACTGGGTCAGTGGGTCAGGCTGGAGTTTCACTTCTTCTAAGCTTTAGGTTTCTTCTCTGTGTCCTGTATATCGATTGTGCATTTTGCATCAGTTCTCTAAGCTCTTTGTGATGGTTGAGGAGACATCATTCAACATCTTTGGATTTTCTTTTTGTATCTGTTAATAGAAACAAAAATTGCATACATTTTGTATAATGATGTTATCATTGGACAGGGACTGCAATACGCCTAGGGAATTGACAGTGGCTAAAGTGGGCAGAGAGAGAGAGAGGAAAAAAAGAAAAGAACCGTGTCTCTTGTTCTTTTCCCCCTACAGTGTATTCAGGCACATTGTGCATGAATGTGATCTCATGCATTGCCTGGTGGATTGGTGGTGGAGGTGCCACCAACTTTGGCTATTCACTCCTCTGGGTGATTCTGTTCAGCCCCTGTAGTTACACCTGCTGGTTCAGACCTCTCTACAAGGCCTTCAGGTGGGTTCCAATTATTTCAAAGTCATTACAATCCAATTTAGACATTGAGAGATGGAATCAGGTCTTGGGATTGAGGACCAGGGTTAGTAGTTCAGTGGCTTGTAGTGCTGCTTTGGCATGATTCTGTGATGAGTTAAGGGCGTTACACACAGGAAGCGTGAAACGCAGGCGTTTCCACCTGGATCAACAACATGGTCTGCTACAGGTCTGCTCAAGAGGGGTGAGATAACGCGAGAATCCAGGTCTGGTGAACCGCGGGCGTGTGCACAAAACGAGCACGCGCGCGACAAATTCACGGGACCGGGCGTTTTTACGCGATTTCTCAGCATAAAACGCAGGTCTCATTGAAAATGAACTAGAGACGCGTTTTAACGCTCCCCATGTGTAACGGCCCTTTACCCTCTAATGGGAGTGCAGTAGTAGAAGTATCTCAAAATGCAGCTGTAGTAGTACTAGAAATGGACAGAAAACATCTTTCCCAGAGGCCACAGGTTTCATGATCTGTGCCTGCACACACCTTATTGGAGTCAATGGCTTTGCGTGCTTCTCTGTGGCTTCTCTGTGGCTGGAGTACTTTATGCATAGTTGTCAGTGTGCTCTACAAGCTGAGCCAAATGCGGACTGTGGGAAGAAGCAAGATTGCATAAAGGCACATTCATGACACATATAATTACTTTAATTTGTTCCTTCATTTCCTTTCTTCTTTCCCTCTTCTCCCGCTTTCTTTATGTTCTCAGGGCTGATAGTTCTTTCAACTTCATGGCATTTTTCTTCATCTTCTTCCTTCAGTGTATCTTTGCGATCTTACAGACTATAGGCATCCCTGGTTGGGGAACTTGGTGAGTAGAAGCTCCCCTAAAAGCTGCTGCATTTTAAATATGTACAAATTGATGGCTTTTTCAGCACACATTACTAACCTGAGTGTGGGAATAATGGGTTGAGATGTGTTAACCTTGGTTTGGTGCAGTGTTACTGTGGGAATTGTAGTGCAGATGGTTGTAGGTCCGCTTCTTCATCCAATTCCAATCAGGTTCTCTGATAGTGACATAACATCCGGGGTATTGGTAAATCCGTTCCATCATTCCACCAACATCCATGCTCATTCAGCATTATAACAAAATTCAAAGTTTAATTATCATGTAAGAGATTTTCTTTTGTGTTTATATGTGATCAGATTTTGGTTTTATAACCTTGCTACTTGAACTCTGTACTGTTTGTATGTTATTATTACCCTTTTCTTAATTATAACTTACTCTAGTTACACCAACGTCTTCAGTCTTGTATTGCTGTAAAGCTCCAAGCTCTCTAATGATGATCATCACAGTAATCACCACATACTGTAACGGTTATTTGCCACGCCAGTTTCTTCACGTCACTGCTTCACGCCTTCATAATAAGAAACGGTCAGGTTTTCAAGTGTAATCCAGTTCACTAATGTCATATACTAACCTATACTACCCCCACTACACTCTCACCAACACCAAAGCGGCTGGATGGCGACAGTGCTGTTTTTCAGCACCAGCGTGGGCTCTGCTATTGTGATGCTTATCACTACCCTACTCCTTACTGTGGTGACTGTATTAATGGGACTGGTTCTCCTCAGGGTGAGTCTAGCACACATATATATACCATATACAGTATACTACACTGTAAAATCCTGAGTGTTCCTTTTAGTGTGAACTGTGAATGAACAGACGAATGAATTAACGCAGGATTTTACTGTGTATATACAGTAGTATAGTATATATACACATTACACACGCACACAGAAAAGTGCACAATCACTCGCATGCATGCTTACATTCTATCCATCAAGCAAAAAATGCATGAACACAGACACGCAGTCACACAAACAGGAATGCTTAAACTCTAATGTGCGTGCGTGTGATCATGCACATACACACACACAGAGACTTCTACGCCCCACCGATATGCATACATCTTGTTTACTCTGTACCCACCAGGTCCACAGGCTGTACCGTGGTGGCGGTGGGAGTTTTGAGCATGCCAAGGAGGAGTGGAGCAGTGGGATGTGGAAGAGCGCCCCTGTGAGAGAAGTAGGGTTCAATGCGGTTGCACAAACAGCCCAAGGCCCAACTCTACCCCAGTACCCTGCTGCAGTGCCAAGTTACCCTGACGACAGTCACTGGTGATACCACTAGGTGGAGACAGGTAGCTGGCCAATTTTATGGCACACAAGGTAGCTGAACAGTTCGGTTTATTTGTACACTATAATTTAAACATGACGAAATGCATTGTGGTAGATTTTTGTTTTTGTTTATTTTATTTTATAAGAGTAATATTAAGAGATTAACATGAGAGCTCATTCAAGCCTTAGTGTTTGGATATTTAAGTTAACTTCAGAATATTATCCATTCCATAGCACCTAATGTTTACATTTCAGCCTATAAAACTCAATCTGATCCTTTAAATTTTACAAGAGGTGCAGAAAGATATACAATAGTATGCAAATCAGGAATTTATTTAGGAAGGTGTTCTATTTTGTAAATACATAGATTGAAACCTTACTGCAAAGAGTAGTGAGAATGGGTTTTGGCGCTACTATGTGAAAGGTGTGTGCCTTATGGACCTTTTACAGAACAGGGTTGTTTTATTTCCTGTCCGTTCTTCTGTGCATGATGAATACTATGAGTGTGCCGAAGACCTGGGCTTTTCTTTTTGCAAGGAGCATTTAGGAACTGCACGATATTAATCCAGATTTACAATGTATTATGTACACTATAGAGGCACCTCCACTGGCTTTTGATACATTTTTGCCTGATGTCTTAATGCTTGTGCGCTATAGCTTTTAGCCATAATTTTCTTAAAATACGCCTTAACAGATTTTGCATGTGAAATATGTCTTGCTTGGCTCTTGCCTTAACAATACTACTCTACTGTTCAGTGTAACTGTAACTGGACCATGCCAATGAAGCAAATGTGCTACGTTTCAAAAGCAGACACTCTGTAATAGCCTTCCTTTGTTATATGTATTGACGTGCCAAAACCTTGCTTATTTTTTCATCACTAGCTCCGACACATCTCACACTTTGTGTTTCTCACACTGCACTGAAAGCTACAATGTTTGCCATTGTACCCTGCTGTAGAAAAATATTTAATTTCTAGTTGGTCAAGTTGCTCATGGATAAACTGGAAAGTAATGTTTTGTGACTGATCATTGGTGCTGCTGGCCAATAGTAATGTTTGTAGGACAGTTATTGTTCCAATTGAACTGTACTGTCCACTTAAACACTACACACTTAAACCACACTAGAATGACTAGATCAACCTAACAAATGGCCATGTTAAACTTATGAGACATTATGGACTTTTGGCACATCAAAGCTGAGCCCCAAATTGTAACCACTTACAGTAGATACTACTTTGTGCATAGTGTTTGAGCCAGACAAAGACACGCTATGTTTCTGAGAGGTTGGTTCAATAATGTATAGTAATCGAAGGCTACATGGTAACTGGAAGAGGTGCCTGCCACTTGAAAGTTGAAAGTGCTTTTATTTTTTATTGTGGTTTAAAGTGTCCTTCTCTATGGATGACTGCCAATATAAGCATTTGGATATCTTTTTTTTTTCACCATTTCTGTTACAATTTGATAAGTGACAGTTGATGTGTTGATGAAATGCCAAACTAGTCTGACAATGCAGAACATTTCAGTAAAAAAAATCTTGTTCACCCTTTAGACCGAGTGACTTACTTGAATTGTATCGCAATTATTTTTTCATAATTGTCAATCATTTCCATTTTGAGAAATGTCCATACATTTTCAAAAACAAATAAATGGGAGATCTACAAGTTTACAACACATCACAAATAGATTTCTGCGATTTTGTAAATTGTTTGGAAAGAAAATTAAATGTAATTTATAATATCTGCCCTGTGCAATTTGATTACGAAGCCTAGAAGGCAAACAAATACAAATTGTAACGTTCCAAAGTTCAATGCAGAAAAACAATTGTTATCACAATTATTTGTGACAATCAACATTTTTGTACAACATTTGTAATCATGATAGCCCTAATGTGATATTTTATAACTGGAAATACATCCACAAGATTACCAACTACAGTCAAGCATTTATAGCAGGAGTTATATAGCATTCACACAGGGACTATTTTGCTCTTTTACATGACAATTTATTTGTCCATCGAACATGGTGATTGGCTGATGAAATTCAGCCATATTTTTTATAACTATCCAATTGGTATTCAACAACAGAAACACCAAACAGTGGTTATGTGTGGCAGGTTGATAAGGCCACTTATGAATATGCAAGTGTTTATAAGCAAGTTTGAAGAATTCACCAGTACTTTCAGCTAAACTGTTTCCAATCCAAACATTTGCCCAATCTTTGGTAGCTAATACTGCACTGTTTTGAAATTGAGAGGAAAGCCTATTCTGACAAACAAATTAAATACAGTCAGTGTTAATGACAGAGCGAGTTGTTGAAAAACACAACATGGAGGCTAGAGGCAACCATTCCTGTAATTAAGTTGGCTTTTAGACATTCAGATCCCCCCCTCCCTCCTCCCTCAACAAAAACAAACATTTACAGTGTGGATGTTTTAGTTGTTGCATCACCTGGGCAAACCCACAGGAGTACCTCTCCTTAAAAGTATGATAATGAGTAAGACCAGCATGTCTTCCCTGGCTGCTGATGCAGACACGTAATTGTTAGTGACAACAAGAAACTCCTCAAGCTCTTCATGCGGGGAAAAAAAGGGAATAGGAATGCCTCTGCCAGGTCACGTTATACTTCAATCCATTGATTGTTCAATTCTGGAACTAAACTGGAGAAACAAGACGTGACTCTATGGTTGGTGTCTACTGTCTGGAGATGGTCTGACAGAATATTAAGCAATGCACAATTGAGATTTTCCAGCTGAAACATCTGTATAGTTCTGTGTGCAGAAATACATCAGTGCTGTGCAAGAGTAAAGTATACCCAAAGAAAACCTAATCTGCAACACTATTGACTGTTAAAGATGATCTCATTTAACAAATTACGTGAAAATAAAATAAATTTATCCTGAGCACCGTCTTAGACAATATTTTACAATTCTCTCTTTATGAAGCTACATTAACATTA